>SNQN01003302.1:23222-35709 GCA_008642245.1 Bassia scoparia | reverse complement strand
GTGATCAATGGTACACAGCGTTGGGACAAGTAAAGGTCACTCCCGTGGCATCATGTGTAAATATTGGTACAAATATGGGTTCCCTTGAAATTTCCTTGTCTTGTCGGCTAAATAAAATGTTTTCGCAATTCGTGCAAAAAGTGTAAGTGTACTAAGGAATCTGAAAGCTGGTCTTCTCGAAGTTCGTTTTTTTTTTTTATATCAAAATTCTTTTCTTTTCTAAAATGATTTAATATCTTCGTTTAAAAATATTTTCCATCATTTCAAATTTTGAAGCATTGTCTGTGTTTTTAAAAATTTGAAAGTAGACTTATTTTTGTTYTGTGATGCATCACTTCTATTGTTTTAGTTTAGTTTGAAAGCTCTTTTTGAAAAAATGGGAAAAACAGGAGCTAGGATTCCCGATCCAGATCCAAGTTGTTACCGGGTATGCCATTTTTAGTTAAAAATGATTTATTTTATATAAAATTATAWTTTTTAGTTGAATTTTTTGTTAATGTTATGTATTTGTAGGATAATTTTTGCTCGGTTGGTGGATTGGTGAAGGCTGATCGAGTAGTTGTGAAAACACGTTTTGAGGGAGATCGCAAATCGAAGGTATAGTTGAATTCATTTAATGATCCTTATTTCTTTGAACAGAGCGTGGTTGAATTATGGTTTTTAGAAATTGTTCATTAGTTGAATTAGTTCCCTTATAATTGATTGAAAGAAGCAATTACTCTGCGCTTAATTAGTTCCCTTATTCTATAACGACTATTTTCAGAAGTTTAATATGAACTGTCGAGTGGAGAATTTTGGTTGTGTAATGGATGAGTTGGCGAAATGTGAATTGAAAAAACAATGGGTCGCAGAAATGGGTTTCGAAGATTTGTTCAGGCTCAGTCAGTTTGGACTACCTCGCACTTTGTGCTACTGGTTATGTAGCCAAGTTGATGTTTGCCGAAAAAGTTTGCGATTGGATGACAAAGAATTCCGTTTGCATAGGAACCAAGTGCATTGTGTGTTAGGTTTACCTTTAGGCCCGCATTTGGTACCAACGGTGTCGAATGAGCCGGAGATGAGAACATATGTTCGGAATCTCATCGAAAAATATTCTACTGAATCAACAGGAGGTACTAAAGGAATTTGTAGAGCTGCAATTGAGTCAAGAGTTCTTTGTGATGCAGTGGAGGAGTTGGAATTCAAGGAGTCGTTTCTAATGTTGGCATTGAGTGATGTACTGTGTCCGACTACATCTCACAGACTTTCTCCATCTCTGTTTCCTGCCGTGTCTGTTGCTATGCATTCGAATCAATACGATTGGTGTTCTTTGGTATTAGACGAGCTGTTCCGTGCTGTTCGCAACTTTGCTCGCAGGTTCTATCGAGACGGATTTGCACTTGGATGCGGGGGTTGCACTTTTTTCCTAGCGGTATGGTTTATGAATTGTAATTGAAAATATGTGTATTGCAACTATTTTAGCCTTCGTTGTTTATTAAATTGCCCCTGTTTTATTGTTTTATTGCAGCTATTCTACCTGGACCGTCTAGATAGACCACCTGTTAGGTGGGGTGTTTACCCTCGAATATTGGCTTGGTGTAAGGAATTGGTTGTCGAAGCTGAATTGGATGATAAGACAGATAGCAAGGACTATGGCAAACTTGGCGTATGTTTGTTATTTTTGTGTTATAGTAAATTAGTCGACTTTATTTTTGGATTAAAATTAAACATATGCTAGTTTGAATGCAGACAGTAGATGCTGCGTACACGGAGAGGCACCCTCTCGAAGCACGRGACGGTGTCCCAAGTTGTAGTGCGTATGCTATGTCAACTTCAAATGTTAACATTCCCAATTGTACTGCTCATGTTACAATAGGCGACGTTGTAGCTTCTGTGTTGAGAACCCTAGAAAAAGGTAATCCTGGTCGTGTCGTTTGCGGTAAAAGATGTAGGCGAAGTATTGGTTCAAGTCGATTGAATTCCCATCGTTCGAAAGACCGTCAACGAGGTATCAACTGAACACATAGCATGTTATTTTCTTATATGTAATTAGGTCATTATCTAATTAGGTCATTATCTAATTTCGTAGACGGTTCAGGAGGTTCCACTGAACCTCCTAGTGTCGAGTTTGATCCTCTTGAGAATGAGAATACTGATCGTGTTGATTTGAGCAATTTGAATGATCGAGGTCAAATACCCGATGATGTTGGTGTGTTTGAGAATTGTGTTGACAAAGCAAATGCTAATGACAGCACAGATGYTGTATACGATCCTTTGAAGGTTGATGCATTAGTTGAGAAGGTGACATCAGGTTGTTTGTCAGGAATGGCGCCCTCTTTCGTTTGTCATTCACCTTACCGGTGGTTGCGTGATGGGCGCTTATTAGATGGTTCTTCAAATGACACAGCTGGTGTAGATTCCAAYGATGGGCGCTTATTAGATGTTTTGAATTCTGGTGACAATGTTTTAGATGGGAATGTCAGTGTAGTGGTTGAATGTAATGGCRTTGACAATGGTGATCTGGATAATGTCATAGTTAATAAAGGTGAGAGTAGTGATATGGATGAGGAGTACCCAGTTACACCAACTCTGTCATTAGGGGAGGTGGTTGATGAGGTTAGTTTGATTGGTTTGGACCGAACTGCGATGCAAAGGAAGGCCAAAGGTTGTAGCAAAATAACTGGTGCGTACATCAGAGCCTGGCGCAATGGGAGAAGGAAGACGGACATGAAGAAGTTGTCTCTGTTTGTCGAAATAGTAGGTGGAGATGATGTTAGGTATGGATTATTTATAGAACAAATTGTTTGATTAATTTTTGTTAATTTTGTCTGGTATGTTTGTTTTCTGAAGTGTTATATAATTGTTTCGCTTTGCTTATTTGCAGTGGTGCGACGGTCATGTTAAAGTCCAATGGATGTTCAGCCACACTTGCGGAATRCKCGACGTTGTTTGGACATTGTTCGGGCACGTTGTCTGTTAATGTATGTTGTGTATGCTGTGTTTTTGTTGTATAAGATTGTTTTTGATTCTTAGTATATTTTGTGTGAATTCTTAGTTTGTACGGACAGTCRGTCATCTGTACGAGAGTTCCTGGAAGAAAATATTTAGCGGGAGGACTAGGAGAATCATGTTGGATCCTATGTTCGGGGTAATTTATACTTTATTTTTTATTTGATTGACGTTAACATATTGGTTTTAGTCTTAATTTGTTTTTTAATTTTTGCGTTGTTGGTAGACCGGGGTTGTGAATGAGTCTTTGGATGATCGTGTGTTGGATACGGCCGTCGAACATCTTTGTGCAATTCCGGCGAACAAGCTTAATTTGGTATTTCAATTACCTATTTCCTTTATATATTTAAATGTTGTGTTTGTTATTTCGTCTTACACAGCTACCTATTCCATGAATTTCACTTGCATAGTTATTCGTACCGATTCTGGAAGGTAATTCTTGGTGGTGTTTGGCTTTTTCACTGAGCAATTGTGAAATAGGGATTATTGATCCTGTGTCTTATTCTCGGCAAGCACAGGTGAAAAAATTAGTAAGTTATCGAACTTGTTCCACCATTTGCACTTCTTCTCTTTGCATTGATGCTTTTATTGAAATAGTAATTTATTCTCATTATGGCTTGTTGGTGTAGCAAGTGGCTATTGATTCGTTGCTTCATCGAGTATGTAGCAGATGGAAGTTAGGACGGTGCTGTGAATTTGATGTCTTTGAAGTTTGTCTGTTGAATGGCTGTAAATTGTATGTAAACCTCCGTAACACGTTTTTAATTACTTTATTTTGTAATGATAACACTTTTGTTATTTAATGGTTTAATTTGTTTTGTTGAAGGAGCTGTCTCTCTGGATTGCAAGTCTTGAGATGTGTCAAACGATCTGCTTGGTTGTTGGTCAATGAAGTGCAAATGGTAAGTACATTGCAGTTATATTGATTTAAATAATATGAATTGAGTTAATTTTGAGTAGTAATTTGCCCTTGGTTTGTATACGTTTTTAGGAGGATATGGCGAATGAACGATCGTGGCTTCTTTGTGAAGACCTTTTGTGCGATGAGAATGAAGTTAAAGACGATGTTTATATTCTTTTAAGCACACACATGAACTACAAAGTTTAGTAGCTAAAATAGAACCAATTTCTTACGATTTTGTTAAAAAACTAAATTGTTTTGTTGTCAACACTGACAACTAAGACAACTTAATTAGGCCTAGTAGACAACTTAATTAGGCCTAGTAGCATGGCCAAACTAACTGTGTAGTTGCWGTTTTGTAGATCTCCTTTTGAAGTTGAATTACGCTTGGTCATTCGGTATAACTTCGTTTTTGGTGGTAATGACCTGACATTTGTGTATATATAAGAATTAAGTTAGTAGTTTATGGAAAATGTAATTCATATATTTGAAATCGTTCGGAGTTTACCTCTTCCACATTTCTTCTAACGATATTCATGTAACGATTGTTTATATTGTTCCGGTACTCATTGAAGTCGAATATAACAACCTGTCGTATATTAAAAAAATTAATAATATTATTTTGTGACCAGTAATAATATTAAAAAATTACCCGGCATATTTAAAATGATATTGGATAGGATAATCCTTACGTTTTTAACCACTAACACCGCTCCGACTGCGAATATTTTCAATTCTTGTGCCGACCATTTTGCCCCGTGCACGGTTGCGTAAATGGATCCAGTAGGGTCCTTCAACATTAGTCGCAGATCTCCTAAACCATTTGGCTCAACCTTTACCATTACACCTACAAACTAATAAAGATGGAACACCTTCAGTATTATATTGATTCTTTTGTTTTTTGTGTAACTTAAGAAAAAAAACTTCTGATTTTATACCTTGTCCAGCCTTGCTAATCTTTGTGTTGTGACAATTTCGTCGACTGGAGTTGCAATGCATAAAGAGCCTGTTACAGTTTTACTAAGTTATCATGGGGTATTTAAACATTAAAATATATATTGCTAAATAATTACCGTTGCTTTCGAGACGATTCATGGTGAAAAGCCACGGATCTTTTTTGAATTCTTCTCCGATGTCTCGCTCGAAACGACCTAGAAATTCAGATGTTGATATTGGTGTGGCCATCGGTTCTTTACCTTTGCCTCTGTGATGCATTGCAGCCTGCAATGCCCCGGCTGGTCCTGGAATACGTCTCGTAGTGGTGTGGTTGTCGTCCCTTGAATTTTGAATGTATTGAACCTTAGTTTTCCCCCTTGGATCGACGACATTGTTTGGTGGTTTAGGTTGCGCCCYGTTTTCAGTAATTGTTATCCCGACGTTGCTCCTTGGTTTTTTGTATAACCCCCCACCCCTAAAATTAAAATTACTTCTTCCCAACTTTTGAGCATAATTCGGGACAAGCATGTAAGTTACATTGTTTTCGTCGACTTCTTGGGTTGCAATATTTTGGGATATGATGCTGGTTGAGTTGGGATTTTGTAGTTTGGGATATGTTGATGGTTGAAGTTCTTGTGGAGGTTCTTGTGGAGGTGGGTTCATGTCGAAGTGTTCATCGGTATCGCTAGCAAGTGATATGTAAGGACCTTCGTCGTCCATTTCTTTGATGTTACTCGTGATAGATTTTACGCAAGTGAATTTTTTGATGTCTTCTATGATAGATTTTACGCAAACAGACATATAAGCTATACACAGGCATCATTAATGAATCCAACGACCAACAACCAACACTCCTACCAAACATAATAACTGAGAGTTAGGTTTATAGAATAACCTAATATTAAACCTACAACTTAGAACTAGTGTGTGAGGGCCAACTGAATTCAGGCCCAACTGAATTCAGGCCCAACTGAATTCAGGCCCAACTGACTTAAGTCATTTAAAAGAATAGAATAATAGAGGATCATGCCCAATAATATGGAATTTAGGGTTATAGATTACTTCAACTTAAACTTCAACCATTTATGATAATTACTTATCGACAAATTTGAGATTGCCGTTCAATTAATGAGGTTTAGTATCATTAATTACTAGACAAGTTGGAACATGATAAATCCATTTTTTTAAACAAACTAAAAAATAAAATCTTAGAAAACATAAAACACTACAATTTGTAAACTTAGAACCAGTGTGTCAGGCCCAAACAATGAACTTCTGGCCCAACTCACTTCAGGCATTTAAGATAATTGCCAATATAGGCCCAATATGCAATATAATACATAAAAGCACTTAAGAGATAATCCTAAATTGATAATATTTCTGAATTGTAGTACTTAATTGATACGATCTACTTAATTGATAATGATAATAGTACTTAAGTTACTAATTTTTTTTATATTAAAGATATACAGAAAGTATTGGGTGCGTCGGTTGCCCCGACCCGGATGCCTCCGCGAAAAGAAATTACTGCAATTCCACCTGTGACACCCGTTGGCTCAACCACATAGAGGCCGTTGTAGATGAAGGTTTTGAGTGAAGCTTCGCATATGAATGTTGGTACTCTTATCTCGGTTAGAATGACTGCTTGTAAGTTATGGCCTTCGACAATTCCATCTAGCATGTCCCGAAAATCACTCGCACCCATTCCCCTGGTGTTCCAAACTCCTAGCCATCCTGGCCCTTCTCCTCGCTTCCGCTTGTTGCCGCACATCCCGCTGCGCACTTCGAAATCTAGGACAGTTCTGCGGCCGTCTCTCCAGTCGTTTGTTGTCTGTGACGTTGTATGCTTGACTAATACYTCAGTCCCGAGCAGCATATCAAAAGTCACCAAGCGAAGCATCCCGCTGTAACTTGGTAATGAGAGGAAATGTTTTCCGACTGTCATGTGGTAGACATCTCTATCCACAGGAATGGTAGGTGYTGTTTGTTGTCGAATTGATTCCAACACCGCGTATATGTTGTCATCAGTTGCCTTCTCGAGCATCCATCCGTAACTAGTTTTCAATCCCTTCGGCAATAAACATAAATCCGTCAAGTCTGGCAAGACAGAGGGCCTTAACATTCCAGAAGGACTCTTCTCAATAAAAGCAGAGTATTGATGTTTGATTGAATGTGGGTTGAACATGAGGGTTTTCAAAGTTTTGGCGGTTAAAGGCCTGAGTTTGAATAGGTTTTTGGAGGAGCTTAAACGTATTGCGATGTACAATGTGTTTGCGACACATGAATTATTTTGGAGGTGGCAGTGGTATTTAGGAATGGCAGTGGGCTGAAGGGTTTTGGTGGGGTTAAGKGTTTGGAATTGGCAGTCGCACCTTGCTGGGTGTGATTTTAGTGCCCTTTTATCATAGACAGATTCAGCCATTGCTGCCTATATAAGAATATGTGTAGTTGGTGTAGTTGGGAGTCCTTTATATAGTGGGGAGTTTTGTCATTTGGAGGGATTTYAGACATTTAAGTAGTTTTGATGGCGGGAGGTATGTGGAGGGAGTAAATTTTTTGAAACTTGWTTAAGTATTCAAGCACATTTCATTTGGTTCTTTTTGATGGCGGGAGTAATGGGGAGGGAGTAAATTTTTTKAGAGATGTTTAAGTTGTATATTCGTGAAACATTTCCCTCCCAAAAATTTRTTGAAATTTTCAAAAAATTAAAAACAGTTGTATATTCATTTGTATATTCATTTTATATTTTAAATTTTTAAAAAATATTATAATTTGTAAAACAACCATTTGTCGGCACCGAAAACAGATTTATCTATAATTAATTCTGAACAACTAATAGTAATTCTGMACAACAGATTTGTCGGCAACTAATAGTAATACTAATTCTAAAATTAACGGCAACTGAGCAAATAAATTACATCGAAATATTATTCAGTTCATCGAAGTATTGCCGACATATCAGAAAACTATAATGCGATTTCAACCTCTTCAAAGATAAACGAAGAATATGTGTTTTAAATAGTAATACAACAGACATATCACTTGTAAATCACTAAAACATATGCGTAGACGTCCAAGCAGGTTTCCTAAAATTTCATATTACCATGCATAGACGTCCAAGCAGGTTTCCTAAAATTTCTTTTGACAATTATATGCTTACCGTAACTGGTTACCATGCACGAACAGAAAAATTTCATATTACCATGCATAGACGTCTTACCTAACATTATCTGACATCCTTCATAAATTTACTCAACGTCCTMACTWCCCGTTTAATTAATTTCCTAATTTACTCTACTTAAATATTATCTTAACTTCCGGTTTTTAAAAAATAGTAGTTTCTATAGTTAATTAACTACTGTGACTGTTAAACAACTCCAAATTTAGTTTCAATTTCTATTATAGTTTGAATCGATTTTAGTAATATTACAAATGTTCGATTTCACAAGTTGATGCCCGATAACGCAAAGCCTAATTTTATATACTTTAAATCGATTATAGTATTACAAATTATCGAATTRATCCATCCATTGACTCACTAGCAGACTCATCATTGCACGAWACGATTGAATTTCGATTTCAACCAACTAATAGACTTTGATTGATTGCAAGAACGTCTCATTGGCATTTGAATCTATGTTTGTTGTCCTAAAAAAAACGTTTGAATTTATGACACCTAATCCATTGACTCACTAATGTGATTAGTCCTAAACATATCGAATTAATCCATCCATTGACTCACTAGCAGACTCATCATTGCACGAAACGATTGAATTTCGATTTCAACCAACTAATAGACTTTGATTGATTGCAAGAACGTCTCATTGGCATTTGAATCTATGTTTGATGTCCTAAAAACGTTTGAATTTATGACACCTAATCCATTGACTCACTAATGTGGTTAGCCCTAAACATATGAATTCCCATACACAAACAATACAAAGGGCACTATAAATGGATCTTAACATGCCTTGCTCACTAAAACACTTGTAAAGTTCAAAAATAAAAAATATGGGAAGCAAATTTTTAACTTGGTGTCCCTCTATTGATAGAATGTTGGGTGGTGGTTTTCGTTCTGGCCAAATTGTTGAAATTGTTGGAGAGAGCGGGGTCGGTAAGACACAACTATGCTTACAGTGTTTGATTACGGTACAGCTTCCGCATGATGTGGGTGGACTAGAAGGATCAGCAATTTACATTCATTCTGGGGGCAATTTTCCTACTCAACGTGTGACACAAATTGCAAATCACATGTATTCTTTATTCGGATCCATGCATAACCCTTTGGATCTGATTCAGGTTAAGAAGGTAACCGATTTGGATCAAATACGCGGGACACTGGCACAAACCGAGGTCCAACTCCAAACAGGTACAACATCTACGTGGCCCTATCGCCTAATTGTTTTCGATTCCATTGCAGCGCTTTGTCGAGGACAATACACAAACAACTCCTCCGATATGGCATCTAGGGCAAGATTCCTTAATTTCTTCGGTGACAAAATAAGGTCGTTCGCGGCTCGTTTCAACCTTACAGTGCTACTCGTGAATGAAGTAGCAGATATGGTTTTCGCCGGTAGGGGTGGTTGCCCAACGTTCGTTACCTCCGGACGATTAGTCACTCCATCGTTGGGGCCTCAATGGGCAACACACCTACACATGCGTTTGGCTATGTATGTTACAACTGACAATGATGAATCAACTTCAAAACGTGCTCGTACATTAGAAAACACAACAAATGAGGCTAAATACAAGATTACTGAGAACGGTGTAATCTCTTAGCATTTCAACTWAATTCGAAATGTATCGTATTTAAATTTATTTAACTCGTAGTCAAATTAACGGGTTTCTTTATGAATGTCAAATTAAGGGCTTTCTTTACGAATGTCATATTAAGGGTTTAATAATATATTAGACATTTAAATTTCGAAATGTATCGTATTTAATTTTATTTAATAATATATTAGACATTTAAATTTCGAAATGTATCGTATTTAATTTTATTTAACGGTTTAATAATATATTTAAGTCGTTTTGTTTTTTACTTTATAACAACTCAATTTAAAGCTTGCTTTATGAATGTCAAATTAAGGGCTTGCTTTATGAACAACCATATTTAAAATTTTCACTGGCATGAGTACTTTCAAAGTTGGAGTCCTAAATTTAAAAAGKTGACTGGTTAAATCACAATAAATAAAAGTTACACATTCAAATCACAATAAATAAATAAATAAATCTTTCACCAAAATAAGGTGCAGCTTGTAATCCTATAATTTCAGAAACCCCTCTTTTAGCATGATTTGCTGGTGTAAAATATTTCTCGAGAAGCACAATCTTAAATTTAATAAAAGCAAAAGGTATATCACTCTAACAAGCAACAACAGAATACTGGCAAAGCAATAGCAAGGTGACAGCAAATTACATATGGGTCCCGCACCTAACCAACAGCTTTATAAGAGAAAAAAACAACAACTGGCAAACCATAGACGTCCAATTTCCATTAACAAAATTACCTTAGACGTCCAACTGGCAAACATACGGATTTATTAAATTATTTACACACATAAATAACAAATTTTAACGAAAAATAACCCCTTAAAGCTCATAGACGTCAGACAACAGTATGAAGAATTTCCAATAAAATTCTCTCTTTTTTAATACAAAGTGATAAGAGTAAACTATACCTACCTGGTAAAAATGTATGTGACTAAACAGCTGTGTTAAATGCTAACACCAACTACCCGAAAAATCACTTAATGTACTTCAGCTACTAAATATTTATACACACATGCAATTGCATTACCGTATGCACAACCTTAAAAATAGAAGAAACAAAWTTTTCTGATCTTGAAATAAGGTTGTTCAAGTTGTACTTCTATTTTTACCAATAGCAATACAATGTCTGATTCGTCTTCGGATGGAACTGACTCACACGGTACTGACTCAGACGCATCCGAAGACGAGGTTGGTGGTTCCGTTGTACAAAAATGGCCACTAAAACCAAAATGTTATATTTTAGTTAAGGGGGGAAATGTAGATGACGATGGTGTAGAGTATCATGTTCCATATGAAAACTCATTCGATCACATTTACGTAGACTATGCAAGACGCGTTGGTGTTCGACCCACTCAAATGCGCCTAATGTTCAACAACAAATACGTTAGTCCCGAGTCTACACCGTTTGATCACCAATTCTGGTCAAAGGAAGTGGTTCTCGCTTTCGGAAAGGTAATATTATAACAACGTACATAAAAATATATAGATTTATTCTCTTGCTTCTAACTACTTACTATTTGAACAGGACTACAAGTCACCAATGCCCGTTGCTCCTAATTACACAAACATAAAAAGCAATGTCACTTTTGTGATTGTGGACATGGTTAGTGTACCTCGTGTCGATAGATTTTGCAAAGCTAAAACATTTATAGTTAAGGACTTGTGCGAAGAATGGGCAACAAAAAGAGGTATCACCTGGGAGGATGTCACCTTCTACCTCAACGGTAAATCGCTTAATATGTACCAATACACCGAGGGGGCAACGATCGAGGAAGCGGGAGTCTATGATGGAGCAATGTTGTTCGGAAGATGGGAAGAAGATGATGACCTGTGATGTAACTTCAATATGAAAATCACTTTTGAACACATTGTATTATTAGGGTTTAGTATGTTAATCTACGAAAAATTAATTAGGTTGACTAGCTTTTTAAATATTTAATTAAAAAGGTTTGACTAGGGTTATCTACTATTAATATAATCAATGTATGATTATCTACTATTAATATAATCAATGTATGATGTTATCTAAATTAATTTGTGTTGACTTGGGTTATCTACTATTAATTTAGCCCTGTTTTCAATTTTTATTATTTTCTTTGTCAAACCTTTTACTTTGAACCATCAATTCTTATTATTAAAATTGTCAAGCCTTTTACATTGAACCATCAATTTTTATTGTTTTCTTTGTCAAACCTTTTACTTTGAATAATATCCTGTGAGTTAAATAATTTCCTTTGTCACTCTCCTTTCATATCCCTCAATAACCATTTCTGACTCCACATCTCTTTTCCCTCAAAACAATACTTTCTTTGTTTACAAAATGAGCACTCCACCTAACCCACACTCCTCAACACCGTCACCACCTAGCCACTTAACACCGTCACCGCCTAACCAATACTCAACACCCTCACCACCTAACCACTCCTCAACACCGTCACCACCATTGCTAGTTGTTTCTACTCAGCCTGCAAATCCACCTAATGGCTTCTCCTTTCACCAAGCACAACCAATGACAGTAGTCAACTACCCACCAAGAATGGGCTTACCCGAGATGGATTTCAACGAGTATACATATTTTTACTATTGTGATGTCTACGGGTTAACCGAGCTGTCCCTCACCGACGTCAGTGCCTTGATCATGGAACCGAATAAGTCACATGACTGGCTCACGAAAAACATGCAAAATGGGTTCTACATGTGGAAATGGCCGGAGGACCAACTGGCACCCGGTCCTGTACTAGCAGGTCATTTGCCTAACTACAACGACTTGGTTGATGAAGTGCCGGAGGAGTTCGAAACACTACTGTGCTGGTGATGATCCCTTTTTTTTTTGTGCTTCACTTTCTCTCTCTAACTTGTGATTATCTCATGCTATTTTCTCTCTCTAGA
>SNQN01003302.1:0-14274 GCA_008642245.1 Bassia scoparia | reverse complement strand
TACTGTTGACATGCTGTTCGAGGAGATGCACGCTGGAATTGACACTCAAAAAATTCAGATTTAAAACTCACTAGAGAGTTGCAGGAGAAAACATGACACTGAATTTGATGGATTTCTTACCTTTGTGAACCTWTAAGKTAAGGTGTCGACTTATTGTGTGACACGTATGGCGAAAGAGATCGTCAAGTTAAAAGCCTGGGACTATGATGTGGAGAAGTGTGACTGTGTGGTGATGGCGACTCACGACATACCATGTGCTTGTTCTATTTCARTGTCCATGGATGAGGATCGAGGTGTGTATTTGGATGAGGTCAGCCCGTTCTGGAYGACATTGATCATGGGGGATGGAGTCGACATATACTGACATTTGCGGAGGAGGCGGAACAAGATGCACAATTCCTTATGAAGTTAGTTAATGAGGTTAGAGCAAGCGATCCAACAGTTAGGAGGTTGATAGCTCGTATGATTCATGGGAAACTTCATCCTCATTTGGATYYGGGCAATCCCATCTCTGAACTTGTGACGAACGTCAACACCCGAGGTGCACCTAAGAAGTCACGGTCTACCCAACGGGTTCCATCTTCATGGGAGTGTCGCGGTTGCYGTAGCAGCTGATCGAGGGGTTGTTCCTCATCATGTCATGCGTCTTAGTGTCTTGATTCAGGGATGTTAARTATTTCTTCAATTCAACTGTTTCAATTGGATTAGGAATGATTGAAACGTTAATTTATAAAGTTCTCAATTCCTTACAAGTTGGGAAAGTAACACTTTGGATTTCCCATTTGTGGATAAAGTACCGGACATCATTCTACCATATATTGACAAGTGGCTTGATGTTGTCGCTGATGGAAACTGCGGATTTCGTTGTGTGGCGGATGCCATTTACCACGACGAAGAGAGGTGGGACTTTGTAAGGAGAAGCATAGCTAACGAAATTGTTGCAAATTGCCACTTCTATGAGCGTGTCTACAGTCAGGATCGTCTAATTGAGGCGGTGGATCGCATCACTTGGGAAGGCRGTGCGTGCTCTAAAGAGCATTACATGGAAATTGCGGCAGACCTTTTCCCCATAGCAAACCAGTACAAATGTGCAATCATGTGTTTTTGTGTAYATCCAACTACCTTTGATCCTAGTTGGCCKGTCACAGTTTTGCCTTTGACTACCGGTGGTAGGAACAGTATGCCAAGTATGGAGTTAGCTATTGCGCACCTCGGAAACTACAAGCATTTCATTAGGCTACACCTACTTGATGGTTTTCCGGTTCCACCTATCTCATCATTGTGGACAGAACTACATGATGGAACAGTTTGAGGTTGGGAAGCGTTGTACGATTCTAGGCGACAAATTYGGGATCAATTGACCATCACCCGCCCATCGTCAGCCTTCGCAGCCTTCCCCTTACGAGGCTTTCTACTCCGCGAGCTACCCACCGTGGCAACAAACCGTCCTTTGGGACCCTAATGCACCGTCCACTGCCCAACGTGATCTGATCGCCCGTCAATGTCACCCACGAAAGAATCAGTGTCATCCTTCTACATCATCTCGATTCCTCTATCGACCCATGTCTCACTAACTCGCCCTCTCGGATGACTATGCAAAACCGTCGTCGCACATCTCGGTGATCTTCCCCCGTAACTGAGGCAGACGCCAGTGAGAGATGACGGGATCGACCTCCTACCCACGAGACGATAAGCACACCTTTTCCACACCATGACGAGGAGGTGATATTAAACTTAATTTAGAAAACATCAAACAAGAATCAACATTGATTATAATATAAACTCTCTACAAGTTATTTAACAAAACTTTTGGCTGATAATAATTATTAAATTAAGAATTACTTTATTTAACTATATAATAACTATAAACAACCAATCTATATTTATTAAATTGAAATTAACTATACAAATAATATAAAAATTATGTTACTACTATGAAAACAAAAACTCAACATATATTTCATATTATCTCCTAAGGACAAACTCATATAATTCTAAAATCATATAAAAATATTTATCCAATTACATCATAAATATTCAATAAATATTCTATTACAGTAATAAAATAAATAATCAACAATTAATAATCAACAATTCTCAAGATTAAAAATTATAGATTATACTATAATTCCACAAAAATTAATTATTCGCATATCTAACAATTATTTGATAAAATTCTAATTAACATGTACATAAAATAAAAATAATCAACCAACTAGTTTCGTATATCAACAAATTAGTATATCAAATCGTATATAAAAAACTAACAATTTTTTTGTAAAATAGGGCACCGCTATGTAGACGTGGGGCCGCGCCCTCAGCGTTATAGCGGCCGCGCGCGGCTTGGTCTACATCGAGGCTGTGCTGGCTTGAGCCGGACCGCCGTGATCGTTGCAGTGTTGTCGAGTGAGGGAAATCGCCACCGTGCCTAGAAATTATTCACGGACGCCAAACGTTGTGCCAAATCATGCCCACGTCCAACAATAACCGTCGGGTTCGGGACATTTACACGATTCTGTAGACCCAATTCGGCCCGATGTAGCGCTCTACTCGTCTCATTGTAATTCCATTAACGAACGATTATGATGCGGCACAACTTACATATTCGCAACCTTATTAGCCCAACTAGCCCTAAATTACTATGGTTACATTATGCACAGGACTACCTAACTAAAATTTACCACTTGTATTATCTGTTAAAAACGGGTCCCTAAAACGTTGTCCATAGTTTCTGATTTAAGTGATCACATAATTCCGGTCTTTGTTTAGCAAATATAAACAAAGTTATACAACAATGACAAGATGCATAATATGAAGTGCTAAACTTCAAAGTATATGCAAACTATCTTACCTAAAATCTGCAAAGAAAACAAAGTAGTTTGTAAACACAATTGAAACGATCCTTTGCCTTGACACTACATGAAGACAAAAAACATTGTAGTCAATGATGAAAACCATGGATCTTTCGGCCTTGAATTCTATACAAGAATAAGTGTTAGTATTTGACAATGATAATAATAATAAATGAAAACCAAAACCAGAAAACCTTGCAAACATTGTGACCCTACTATTTACATGAAACGATTTAAAATAGTTTCTCATTGTGTTAATACATTAAACCTACACTGGTTTAGTCATTAAAGAATTGAGAAGTTATGTGTGAGTAATTCAGAATTCAACCTTTTTCGCTTGTTGATTCGAGAGATCGATGCTTTGAATTAAAACGAATGTGTTGATGTGTTTAGAGGTTTTAGAGAGAGAGAGAGAGATATCGAAGTTGTAAGTGTCGGGAATTGTGCGTGATTGAGAAGCGTGTGGTGAGAATCCCGGAAACTGAGCAAGGAGGGTATATTTATAGCACGAGGCAAAACGAGGCACAAAAAAACCTGCGTTATACGCTCAGATGAGCGTATATCGCTCATGAGGAAGCGTTATACGCTATCCTGAGCGTATATACGCTCATCCTAGATATATACGCTTCTTTTTCCATAAACTTTTGGCAATTTCGTATGTATGCTTTGAGCGTATATACCTCTGATGAGCGTATATACGCTCATCATTTGCGTATAACGCTCAATGGATTTCGTTTATTCAAAACCTCAATATTTTGATTTCCTCCATTTTATTCGTGATTCCCCGATCGACGCACCTAACACCTTGCCTCCAAGCAAGGATTCTAGAATGTTCTAGAAGGTTCACGTATTTCCAGAGTATTTCTAATATTCATGTATTTTCTGCGTATTCTCGTATTAACATTGCAAAATCATTAGAAAATCATAGAAAAAATCAAATAAATTTCAAAATACTGGCGGATTCAGAAAAAGTGACGACATATGAAAATCAAAAAGCATGAGAATCGCTTGAAACTTTGAAAACCTTTTGAGAAAACAAAAGAAAATATTTTGCTTGCCTTTGACCTTTGCTCAATATTTCCGAGTAGACCTCGCGTATTTCCAACTTTTTGAATTCAAAGCATCTTTTCTGATTCGAAAACACAACGCGGCGCGTATGTTTCATCACGGATTACTCATTGGGGACACATTTTCAGGTGTCTACACCTAGATTTAGCGAGCCACACAAACGAGAAATAAAAAATACCTCGACCTCAACGCCGCCACCGTCGCCGCCCATGCTCCATCGCCACGGAGGATGATGTTGCTTGCAAGGTACGTCGACGCCTCTTTCGTCGAAATGCAGCCGCAACATTTGCTACCCGACATCTTTTTTCTTCTTTAACACATTGTGGAAGTTAGTATTTTCAGCCTGTTGTGGTTGAATTTTTGGTGTTTGGTTTGTTTTAGGAGAGAGAAGATAAGAGTGTAGTTTAGAGTGTGTGATAATATAAAATAGAGGTTAAGTTTAGGGTAAAAGTCCGTTCACCGAAATTGCAACTTTTTTAAGTCATTTATCTTATAATAAATTCCCCAAATATAGTCTTTACCTGCTATCACGGTAAGTTTTTTAATAGCATTCATATTTATAGTTATAAAAACAAAAAGTTTAATTGCGGACAATGAATTTGTATAATTTGAAATTTACTTGTATTAGTGGATATAACCTAAAGAATATTAATTAAAATTTTAATTTTTTGATGATATAACACAAATTAAATATAAACAAAGTTATCAAAGTTCATTACATAAGTACATAACAATGGTTATCAAAATAACAACATACGAATTACTTATAACTAGATGAGAATATTTACTTCTCCTTGGATCTTCTTCTGATCTTTCTCCAAATCTCTTCGTTTCTTAACATGCCCAATGCTACACTTACTTGCCTGATATGGTTTACATCAGTAATTACACATGATCATACTCCCAAAATGAAAGATCAATGAGATATATTCCATAACGTGAAAATAATACAACCCAATATAAATAAATACATCAAATGACTATTTTTCTCAGAACTCTAAATGCAGTTAAAATGCAAAACAGTGTGCAAATATTTAGATTGACATTTTACAGATTTTTTCCACTAGATTGTTGATAAGGAAATGAGTTTTTTTTTTGTGTTTTCGATCATTACAATTTACTCAACCAACGTGAACAGGGAGGGGGAAAGGAAGGCATCAATTCCCTACGCATGTCACCGTTCTCTCTAATATTTCATTTCTTACTCTTAACTACAGTACTCCATTGAACTATTTGAAAATCTCTGATTTGTTAATCTTATATTTTTTCCGAATTTGTTTACTCTTTTGGTCACTTTGGTGTCTAGACTTTGATTGCAGTATGATCTTTATGGGGAAGATTTGCAGGAATGTCACTCCGTTTAACATTTTGCATATTTTATGACTATCTGAAAGATTGTGTAATGTGTGATTTAGTATCAATCTTGCTTTTGTAAATTTTTAGTGGATTTACAAAATTCTCTCAAGAAACAATACATATACATTTTGATTTTTGATTTATACCACAATACAAATGATTTTATATTGCAATTTATGGATATAAAAGAAAAAGTGGGAAGAAAATATCTTTGAGTTAATATCTCATTAGTCCTTAAATTTGACTTAACAAAAGTTCTTGAAAGCATAAATTACACTCTACGACCAAAAATGCATTGTTGTGCTTACCCCCATTTAATCTAATGTAATGTATGATTGTGTGATAAACTTGCAGGTTTTGATTTTCCTATWATTTGAGAGACAAATTGTTACATATGGAGAATAGAAAAATCAAATATGATTTTYTRAATTTTATTTGCTTAAATAGAAAATGTGGTGCGTTACTTTGCTTACCAGAAACTATATGCCAATTGTATTTATGGTTGTGTGTTGAACTTGCAGGATTTGGATTTTACTTTCCTATTGAATTTAGAAATAAAATCTTAAGAATGCAATATGACCCAAAGGCAAAGCAAAGTAGAACAGAAAAACATATCAATTACAGAGAAATGTTAACTGATTTTTAGTTATTTGCAATATATGAGTATCTTATAAGTTGAATGCACCTTTTCGTAAGTAACTCTTATGTTCAATGCACCTTTTCACACACTCACATTTATACTTGCAATCACAAGTGAATACATGTTTTTTTTTTTGTAGGAAATGAATATTGTATGGTTTTGCCAAGTGTCAACAAAGTAAGTTAAAACCACGTTATTAAATATTATATAGATATAGATTATTCTAATAAAATAAAAATAACTACTCCCTCCGTACCAATATTCTCGCAACACTCGTATTAAGGAGTGTTAACTTCCTAAATTTCACTAATCATGTTTAATTGTAAAATAGGAGAGAGAAATAAAGCGGTTAGTTAGCTAAATCAACACCACTCACCACCACACACCCTAGTAACCACATCACCACCACTRACAACCGTCACTCGTCGCCGGTCACCACCTTCGCACCACCCTCGTCCTTCGCACCCTCCTCCTCCTTCGCACCACCCTCCTTCTTAGCACCACCACCCTTTCGAACCCTCCTTCGCATCACCCTCCTCCTTCGCACCACCACCCTTTCGAACCCTCCTTTGCAACCTCCTCCTCCTTCGCACCACCACCCTTTCGAACCCTCCTTTGCAACCTCCTTCAAACCACCCTCCTTCGCACCACCCTCCTCCCYTGCACCCTTCTTCGAACCACCCTTTCGCACCCTCCTTCGAACAACCCACAAATCGCWCAACCCAGAAAATTTGAACCCTTATTTGTTAGATCCACTACAAAAAAATTGATTTTTAGCGACCGCCAAATCAGTCGCTAAAACGATTTAGCGACTGAGGCGACCAAAAAACTAGTGGTCGCCAAAAGGCAGTGCTACCAATTTATCGATTGCTTTTGAGTAGTCGCCATTTTTGGACTTACTTAGCGACTACCTTGCGAACTACTTATCGCTACTTGCGACTAACCTTTCTAGCGAAGTACTATGTGTGTTAGCAACTTATTGATAGTCGCAAATTGCGCGACTGAAAAAGTTATTGACGACTAGTTTGGTAGTTGCTAAAAATGGAGAGACTATATCAAAGGGAGACAAATTTGCGGGACGAAACGTCAGCTGCAATGTTACGCGCACTCAGGCCGGTCGTAAATTTAATTGCGAAAAAAAATGAAATCACAACAATTGTTGTTGATTTTCATATGACTACCTTGATTTCTATTGTCATTTAATAATATCAATATTACTTAAAAGAAATCAAAGAATACATAAAAAACTATCCGTGCACCGTGGTGCCTCGGACTTGTTACATAGTGAAAGTTACAAATTAGAAAAAAAATCAATAATGCACAAGACTAGTTATCTAGCTAATAATAAAATTTTACATAAGTTTCCCTTGCTAATTCTGAAAGCCCACAGAACCAAAATGAAATGGATAAACTCTATTATTAATCTTGATCACTTATAAATACGAAGAGGCACAAAATGACTATCATCAAATTAAAATTTCTCAAAGTTGTTAAGAGCCAAGCCACCACAGATCACTTCATTGTTTAGTTAAATTCGCACTGTCAACAGAAAACCACTTCATATGGTTAGTTAAGAAACTTGGGGTATTAAAACCTCTAGCTACTCCGAATTGACAATGCCCATGTAATTGGAATGAAGAAGCCAAAACACACATTGCTATTTCGATAAGCTGAAATACATGAGATAAAGAGAAGAAATAAGAATGAAAATTACGATAAGATACTAGATAGCATAGCATCATCCATTTCTAACATTAGACAACTTCACTTATGTGGACATATTAATTATATAAGATGGATTACATGACTGGCTCATAATTTTCTGCTTTTTAATATATTATGAAAAAACATTTAATCGATTGAATTCTTTTTCATCATTTGAGGTAACGCTGCTACATCGAAACCCCCTTACCTGTGACAGGAATAGACATCTCATACTCTGGGCAATGTACATTATGTACACGTAGATCAGTAACTACCTTGAAAATAAACTATTAGCACATGTCAATTATCATCAGTCATATAATCATATAACTAATTAGAGTATCACATAATCATTAATTGAGATTATCAGGCATTTATTTTATCACGACTCACAGAGGATATATGACAATGGACATTAATCGAGTTAATCGGCCCATAGATTTTAAAAAATAACGCTGTAATTACTATATGTAATATGTATAATTGTGTAGTAGTGCTAAAGAACCTTAAGATATTGAGAGGATAATTCATGGCTATGTATATATCCGAAAATTTGTATTTGCACAAGCTCCACTCGTAGCTCGTAAACTATAAACAATCATAAACAACACATCACAGCTCATAGCACACACACTAATGCTACTCTAAGAAGACTAGAGAAAGCACAAAACACAAAGCCTATGGCAACTTTAAGCTATGTCCAACAATACCACCTATTCTCTAAGATAGATTATGACTGAACTTAAAGCAAAGGAGATGCTGTACCTTTCCTTTATCAAAGCATATAAAGCATTGTTGGATCTAAACTTCATGTTTTGGTCCCCTTTACAGTTTTCCAACCCCAATAATTTACTGGCCAATATCTTAACAAACTCACCATCACACGCATTTCCAATCTTCTTCCGGGAAGCTCCTGTCACCTGCTGACTAGGCATGCAGTAGATGTCATATAACCAATCTTTAAACTGAAAGTAGTATCACCAAAAATTAAGAACTCTGTACTCACATTTGAACAAACAGTTATAGAACATAACCAAATATGATACTTGTGATCCAAGCATTTAACAAGTGGAAGCATGAAGTTGAGCTCTAAAAAGCTGAAAGAGAGGAGAAAGAGGCAGAGGGACAATTCACAAACACATATTGCTAATTTGAAAAAAGTAAGTAATCTGAATTTGTACCCGATAACCAAATCAAAAAATCCAGAACTTGACATACAAACTGAATAATTATATTGGTCCGAATCAAATGTAATTTAGCATATAAATCATGAAAAAAGGTAAAATTGTCGGGGTTCAGGCTTAAGAATCTATCAATATATTCTCTTCTCATCAACTCCTCATTCACTCTTTGATTTTATCCAATAGAGACCAAGTGAATTGCTACGTTTTATTGCATCAGTAATACTCGAAGCCCTAAAACAAATGAGGATCATGGGATTATATATAGGTTATGATGACAAAAAAATGATTCATAAACAGGCTCATGCAGTGCCAGCCATCTTAGGATTGAATCCAAAATGAGGATCAAATAATCCCATCGTCTCTCAACAAGCTGCATCGGCACCATCTACAACTATGAGCTCATAAATGATGTCGCGCGATCAGGTATTATTTAGATCAAGATAGATCCATTCGCTCCAACCATGGCGAATGGATTAACCTCACGAATTCCGTCCCTATTTTCTCTTGTATTGCTATTTCTAAAATCTCCGCAATTCATGGTCCAACTCTGTTTTTCTTATTTAGCTGCACAACAAATGGATCATATCAGCAAAAATAAACAAACACACCTACAAAATAGTCTTCACAATTGCTTAAAAATATACTCCCTATCATACCTCATGATTGCCTTATTCATACCGTTCTGTATTCACAATTTAATGTAAATTGCTTAAACATTAATCTTTCCCATCATACGATACTGATGCCTACCAAAAGATATTCAATTAAGTTTCAGATTCTGATATTTAAAAATTAAAAAATTGAAAATCAATTAATCACTAACCGTGATGTTATTTACAAAATTAGTTACAATTGTTTAAAAATCAATCTTTCCATTCATACATACTGATGCCTTAACAATAGATATTCAAATTATCTTTCAAAATTTCAGATTTTTTTAAAAAATTCAAAATCAATTATCGCTTAATTGTCTAATTCCCAAATTAGTTACCATTCGTAATTTATCAAATTAATCTTCCCATCATATATAATTATATACTAATGCCTGCAATAGATTTTCAGCCGTAACAATAATAAAGTCAAATCTAAATTAAACTGAAAGATTAAAGGAAATGAAACCAAAAATTCGATTAAAAATCGAAAATCAAACCAAAATTCAGAAATCAAAACAAGCTCCAAAAAAAAAAGAAAATAAAAAAAGAGTATGAAAATAAAGATCGACAACACAAAACCTTAAGAAAAAATTCGAATTTCTTAGCAACTGATACGAAAAAACCCTTTCAAAACCCTAGTTTTAGAATGATAAATCTTACCTTGTGAGTTGGGGGTTTCGATTAGGGTGCTTCGGAGAATGGTTCAAATCAGGATGTTGTCGCCAATTAAAGGTTGCAAATTATGACTTTGTTGGCTATAGTTACAAATTCGTTGAAAACAAAGGAGTTTTTTTAAGAGATTAACCCTAATTCTAACAATTAAAGAAAAAATTACCAACTAGTACCTTCGTATTTACGAGACGAGCATCGCAACGGCGATTACGACGCGCAGTTGAGGCGAGCGGTCGCGAGATGAAAGTGAGGGAAGTAATGTGAACGAAACAGAGAGAAGTCCGTGGAGGAGAGAGAAGCCGCGCAGGAGAGGAAACCAGAGGAGGTTTGGGTTTGTTTTGGTTGTTTTTTGGCTGTGTTGACACACCAAGGAGGTAATTGTATGAGATGTTGTTGTTGAGATTTGGACTATCACTTACTTGGAATTAGAATTCGTAGATTTTTGAGATTAATATTGACTTGTATTCAATATAAATAAAACATTTCTTAAAATATCAAAGTAATAATATATAGCTTAGTGGTAAGAGTAAGGTAATCTGACATAGGAGGGACTAGGGCTTTAACTACTTAAATTAATTTATTTTGATTTTTAACCCCTAAAAAGGGCAAATTAGCGACTACTGGTAGTCGCGTAATGTCAGTCGCATAAACTATAAAACTAACTCTATGTCCTCAATTAGTCTATTCTTCCTTAATTTAGCGGACGTTTAGCGACTACTTGCTTTCAGTCGCTAAATAGAGACTAGAGTCTCCGAGTAGTCGCCAACGAGTATTTTAGTGATGAATTAGATGTCCAGTCTCTTAATTTCAGTCGCTAAAATTGCGTTTTTTTGTAGTGTCTAAAAAAACGAAAAATTGGTGTTTGGTTTGCGAAGGGGTTGTTTAATTAAATGCTCAGGGTTCTTAGATCTAAAAATGTGGTTGCGGGAGTTGTGAGGGTTGTTGGCAGTTGGGGTTTGCGAGGAAGAAGGTGTGGTTGCTATGAGGAGGAGAAGGGGTTGCGAGGTGAGGTGGCTGAGTGTCCGGTGATGTGGCTTGATGGGTGTAGTGGTGTTCGGTTGAGGTGGCTGGTGCGTGGGTAGTGGTGGTCGGTGAGAGAGATATAGTTGTTGGTGGTGGGAAATGTAGTGATGAAGATAGGTTTGATAGGGGATGAGGGTTTTGATTAAGGTTGTAAGGGTTTGATGATGAAGATAAGGTTGATGAGAGATATAGTGGTGGTTGTTGGGGTTCTTAATTTGGGTAATTAGGATTGATTTAAATTTGAGATTGAAAAAATAGGCAATTTTGATGATGTGTTAACATTTGGGTTAAGTGGGTTAGTAGGGTATTTTAGTAAAATCGATGGTTCAAATTTACCAAAATAGAAAAAACCACGTGTTGCTAGAATTTATGTTACCGGCCCAATTTTTTTATAGAAAGTGTTGCAGCGAATTGCGATACGGCAGGGAAGGTACCAGTTTTTTTTTTTCGCAAAATCATTAGAATTTAATACCACCTGGATTTTCAGTTTGAATGCGAAAACCCAATTCTGAGGGAGTTCGGGATCCTTCTTCATCTTTCCACTCCATTTTTCCTATCCTGGATTTTGACACCTATTTTTCATTAAAAATAACAAAATTTAAAAATCTCCTTATTTCCCTTTTAATACATTCTTCCAACCATTTATTTGGAAATGAACCATCCATTTCCTCATAGAAATGGAGAGGGATCTTGACTCCATCTCGCCATGTGTCCCCAGTCTTTTTAATTCCCTCTCTTATTCCGCACGTGGGTCCTACCACTCTTTCATTCCTCCAAACTCTTCTACCCTAACCAATTACATTTTATCCTTCTTATAAAAACACCCCAACTCCTCTTTTTATTATGCACTTCTAAACTCTATAAATCATCTTCTTCTTATTTTACTCTCATATCTCCCTTTCACTTTTTGATCATCTCACACGCGTTGCCTTCTGTTCTCCTCAAAACTTGCTCTCTCTCTTCTCTCTCTCTCCTTTCTCTCTCTCTCTCTCTCTCTTCTTTTTCGTTGTAAAATTATTACTTTTGCTTGGTTTTACTTGCAGACGGAGGTCAAATGAATTCGAAAATTGGAGCAAGGGAAATACATCACTCAAATTCAGAGCTTTCCCTTTGTTGGTAACTTGTAAAGTAAAACATTTTAGGCGGTTTTGGCTAATTTGTTACACTTCGTTTTGCCATATTTAACTCTGTAATCTAGGTTTTGTGTTTGTGCTGTTAGTTGTGAAACCCTATTTTAGGATATTACTATGATTCTCAGTGTTACTGTTTTCTTGTGATAAAGTTTAAATTCTTTTTTAATCTCTTTGTTATCTTATTGTTCAACTTGTGCTAGTGGTTGCTCTTGATTTTTTTGTAGTTTTCATTGGTTATGCAATTATGTGTTCAGGGGTTTTATTGTTGCCTTCGGTTGATGTCCACCTTCTGGAGTTGGGGAAATTTGAACTCGTTGAGGGGAATGTAGTGTTGTGGTGTTAAAGTTGATGTGGACCTAGGTCTGAAAGTTAGTTTCATTAATGTGTGACACTTTAATTAATTGAGGGTTGTTAAATCATGCCAGAGGGAACGTTAGGATCTAACCTACTGATTTACTATGTGGTTTGTGCTTTAGATTAAGAACCTATGTAATGGTGATTCAATGGAAAAGATGATGATGTGAATAGACTGGTTAGAAGGAGAATGAAAAAATAATAGGGTCAATAATGTATGTTTGTGTTATGAGAGAGACCCACTTGTTTCAACTGGAATGAGGCAAGTGGTGAGTCTTGAGTTGTTAGATGGACAAGTACTTCATAGCCCAAACTTAGTTGGAACCTTCCAACCCATATAAGGAAAAAGGTCCCAAGATTTATCAACTTAACCCAGCAAAACCATTCCTTACCAATATATTTATCATTGAATGTGGAATGAATTTTGTAATATTTTCATCAAACCAATAACACTCTACCACACATACCACTAATACCACATCCCAAGACAATCACATTCTCCTTCAAATACAGGAAAAGACACCTAATTGAACACATTCATTTCACTCAACTTAATGCCCCATCTGTGGTTTATAGGATGTGGGCCTCCCTCGGCGTTATAGCGGCGCGCGGCTTGGTCTCCACATCGAGGTGCTTTGTGCGTGGGCTAGCCACGGAGCCCGCACGTGAGATGCGTTGGTAGTTTGTCGGTTAAGGGGAGTCGCACACCTGCTATAAAGGTTACTTCACGGACACCCGAAACGTTGGTGCCCAAATTATGGCCCCACGTTCTGATCCAGTAACCAGTTCGTGGGTTCGGGGACATGGTACGAATCAGATCTGTTGTAACCCTTCGCCGCATGTAGCGGCCTTTACTCGGTTCCTTGCAATTCCATTCATACGGTTATTGAATGACATAAACTTACATTTTTGCACCCTTAAAAGCGTACTAACCCCTAAAAATTACTACGCAAAGTTTTTCTATTATTGACAAGGACTACCTAACTAGGGGAAATTGTGACACTTTGCATTAATCAAGTAAAACGGTGCCTAAAAACGCTGTGTCCATAGTTAATCTGATTTTAAAGTGCATTCACCATAATTTCCGGGTCTTTATTTAGCAAAATATATACAAATGATACAACCATTGATAATGCGAAGTATATGAAATTAAATATTATATACAAACCAATCTTTACACCTGAATCTGCAAACAAAACAAAATGTTAGTTCGTAATAAAAAACGAGCGAATGAATCTTCGCCTTGGATTCGCTATAAAGGACAAACAAAACAAATGTAAGTTAGTTAATAAAAAACGAGCGAATGAACCTTCCGCCTTGATCGCTATACAAGGATAAGAAATCGCTTAGTATTGACAAGTGATAATAAAAAATGATAATGAAATAAGAGAACAGAAACAAAAGAAAAACGTTAAACCACTCACATATTTACATTGGAATAATTAAATAGTGAATTCTACATTTTGTTATTAGATTGAACTCGCAATAGTATTAAATTAATTGGGAAATGAGAAATGAATGTGTTTAAGTGGCGACTAATCTCAGAAGTAACCTTGTTATCGCTTGTTGATTACGAACAGAATCGATGCTTAGGAACCAAGAACATATGTATTTAGAGTGCTTTGAATCTCTCTC
>SNQN01003301.1:48295-60343 GCA_008642245.1 Bassia scoparia | reverse complement strand
ACACTTGATTGAGGATGATTGGCGCAAAGAAGACGACCTGCTTGAAACCACTTGAATCCAACGAAGTATGCATTGATAACAAAATTTATCTGCCAAATAAAAAAAAAATCATATCAATTTAACAGTCCGCTAAAAATAAATAGCTTTTCTGGTGATACCCAAAAATAGTAACGAGTTGAAGTTAAAAAAGAACAGTGATTGTTAAGCGAAAATTGTTGACTAGAATCAATCAAGAAAGCCCTAATTATGAAATTGTGCAGAAATTATGGAGAAGAAGAGAGGCGTACGATAGCAGGAATCTAGATACGATTCTTGGGCGAAGAGGCCGAGGCATATGGGGCATGGATTCGGGCTCGGGCTCGGGTCGGAGGTGGGAACAGCTTTGCTGTGTTGTTGTTGTTGTTGTTTCATCCCTTCGCTTTCACGAACCTCCATGAACAATGCGTGCTGGAATACTCCGTTGTGTTTATCTTCCTGTTTTTGAGTTATCGCAAGGTTTGAAAAAACTATTTTATATTCCACTAATTTAAGTTTTGGAAAAATTACCAACAACTACTATTTTTTTTCAAATTTGAAAACAAGTATCCACTTTTTTTATAAAAAAATAAAATAATTATCCACTTTTTATACTTTCTCCGTATCAGAAAAAACGCAACAAACTTCTTTGCATGGACTCTAGGCAAAATTTGCAAAGTAAGATTAAAGGTTAGGTTAAGAGATGTAATTAAGATAATGATGGGGAAGAAGAACCACCACCACCACCACCCAGCCACAACCCAACACCACCGCCAACACCTCACACCAACTACGACCACCGCCATAACCAAGTCATAGTTGATCCCCAACCACGAACAACCGCCATAACCAAGCCGCAATTCATCCCCAACCACGAACCACCACCCTAACCAAGTCCCAACCACGAACCCCCAATCGATCCCCAACCACGAACCACCACCATTAGTCCATTACCATGTCCCAATCGATCTCCAACCACAACCACCACCTGCGCGAACTTTAATTAAACCATCTGCATATCCCCATCAAACCATGCGCGAACAACAATTAAAGTGATGGTTTGATTCGATTAGGGTTGTAGCGGCGGTTCAATTGGGACCGAAGGGAGGTTGCGACGGTTCGATTAGGTCCAAAGGGAGGTTGCGGCGACTCGTGGAGATCTATAGGGAGGTCACGGCGGCTCGTGTAGTTCGATTAGGATCTGTGGGGTGGTCGTTCGGTGGTGGTGTTGCTAGGGTTAGGTGGTGCGGTGGTGTTAAGGGAAGGAGAATGGCGATGCTTGGTGGAGATTAGTTTGTGTTTAGGTTTTTAATTAATTTAGGTTATATGATGATAATGTTGATTAGGGTAATTTAATTATGTTTTAAATTTTTTAGTAAGGGCAAAATAGATATTCATAAGGTAAAACCTACCAAATATGGAAAAAAAATGTTTGTTGCGTTTATTGTGATATTTCCTAAAATGAAATTTGTTGYGTTTTTTTTTATACGGAGGAAGTATATGACTTTGTGAACCACACTACCCACCCCTGAAATCAGGTGAGCAAAAACCACCCAACACGACGTGGGCCCCACTCCTTGCCTGTTTTCCGGTCAAACCCCTCCCCTGAGAATATGAAATGATCCTAATACCCTCCTTTTATTTCTTTTTTCTTTTTTTTCTTCTTTGTTTCTTACTTCTATCATCTTTGATTCTTTCACTCTCTCTCTTCTATGATCTCTCATCCCATCCTCACTCATTCAAACTCAAATTTCACACTAAAATCTCACAATCACTCACCAAATTCACTCTCAAACTCACTAATCACTCAAATTTCTCACAAAAATCGGATTTTTCAAAATAAACCCTATTTTTTGGGTTTTATTTTCAAAATTTTGGGTGTTTAGAGTTCATGCAATTCGAATTTTTGGGGGCTTTTGAGTGCAATTCTGGGTAGCAAATCTACAATGTGGTTCAAAAATTTGGAGTCCTTGCTCGTGGTTGCTGCTACTCTGATCTTGTGCGTGGTTTTGGGTGAGTAATTTCATCGCTTTTTCAATGCAATTTGGAGCGTTTTTGTTAGGGATTTTGAGTGGAATCAACCACCAAGATAGCAGTGGCAAAAGTGTTCATCATCAAAGGAGATTTAGTCCTAGATAAAAACTTGATGATTGGCAACAAATATTGAGTCATTGAAGTGTTGAAAAACGACTGCGAAGGTGGAAAAGGGTCCAATCAATGAAGCAGAATGTGGGGTTGAAACTTAAGATTTGAGGCTACAAGTGCACTATGAAGAGACTCAATAGCAGGCAAAAGCACAGGGGCGATCGAAGAGGAGAAAAGTTAGGTGAGTTGAGAGGAAGAAATAGGAAGAAAAAAATTTGGGGTAATAATTTGAGGGTAAAAGAGTAATTCCACAAGGAAACCACAAGAAAAGGATGAAAAACGAGCTATTAGGTGGGACCCACAACTAGAGAATGGTTTTTTTTTGCCCGGAAAATCAGGGGTGGGTAGTGGTTTGCAAACTTTATAAAAAAAAGTGGGTAGTTGTTTTCAAAAAAAAAAGTGGGTAATTATTTTCAAAGTTGGAAAAAAAAGTAGGTAATTGTTGGCAATTTTTCCTTAAGTTTACAAAGTTTTTTACAGGAAGTTTACAAAGTTAAAGGGTAATAAGATAGGACAACAGTTGTTATATCTTATGTTTTTATTAATGTTATATACTCCGTAATTCATGTTTAATTTTTATATTTTTATATATAAGTTGTTGATTARTCTCTATTTATAAGCTAAGGGRAGCAATWGTGTCCCCCTTGRAAAATACAAAAATGCCCTTCACTTATATAAATAATCAAAGAARTCATTCRAGACATAATTCAAATAATTTGCCAAATATRACATAATCAATTCCACAATTAATGTTATGTTATTAAAAAAATATTGTCAAACATAACATGTAATCAAAATAAAAACAAAATCAATTAGGATCAAATTAAAGCATATAATTCACTCAAATTATAAAATTAAAAAAAAAAAAAGTTTCTTACAAGTAATGAGGTAATAGTAATACAAAAAATATTATTGAATTGACACTACAAAAAAAAGTCAATATAGCTACGGACTAAATCCGTCGCTAAACAGGTTGAATCCGTCCCTAAATGGACTTAGGGACGGATTYAGGGACGGATAACATCCGTCTCTAAAACTCTCGTCGCTGATTCAATTTAGCGACGGAATCACATTTATCCGTCCCTAAATTAGGGACGGATACCTTTCCGTTTCTATTACTGTAGAAATAAATTAGAGACGGATTTAATTTTCCGTCTCTAAATTTAGAGACGGATTTAGAAATCCGTCCCTAAATTTAGAGACGGAAATGCACAATCCGTCTCTAAATTTAGAGACGGATCCAAAAATCCGTCCCTAAATTTAGGGACGGAAATGGGGGAATCCGTCGCTGATATTCTTAAAATTAAATAATTCTATTCTACACGTGGTCTCGAGGTTTGAAATTTTCACTCTGGCTGAGTTTTTGATTTTACATTACGTGGCATGACCAAATAACACCTTCTATTACCAACTAAATCACTCCACCAACCAAATCACCTGCCTATCTCTTCCTCCTACTCCCAACAGAGCGCCACCCACCGCAGGACCCCACGCCGCGCCACTATCGCCAGCAAGAGCCACCCAGATATCATTCCATGAACATATTCCCACGAACCTTGCAGTCCGTGACCACGCGGCCGAATTCACCTAGCCACCTCATAGCCAGCCACAGCCCTGCGAATGACCAACCAAACCCGACTCACCCAACCCACCGTAATTAGGGTTATTATTCCTTAATTTTTCAATTCCCCTTATTAGTTCGCCTAGTTTATGTCCCAACCAAATCGAATTATCTGATTGAGAATTCATTCATTTTCCCAAACATTGATTTCCCCTCAATTACATTTTGCTTTAATCTTCGATTTTCCCTATCAATTTTAGCGGTTTTTAAGCAAATTTGGGATATGTGGGTGCTCGAGGCTAGTGGTCATGGGGAGTCGAAATTGAGGTGATGGGGAGCAGCATCGCGTGTGGGTGTGGTGCGGCAAGGTGAGGGAGGAGAGAGAGTGCGGTGGTTGTGGGGTGGGGCTGATGGTGCGTAGGTGGTAGGGTTGCTGTTGCTAGTGGAAATGGGTCGGTGGTGGGGGTGCCTGCGATGGGTGGGGCTGGGTGTTGGGGTGTTAAGGGGAGAGAGTAGGTGGTGGTTAGGGCAAGTGGGTGTAGGTAGTTAGGTAATTTTATTTTGGTCATGCCCGTAGTAAAGATAACTCGAGGCACGATGTGGATTCCCAAACTCGAGGCCACGGCACGGTGTTGGAATAGGAAATTTTATTGCTTCGCATATAAATTCCCTAAATAAACATAATCTCATCTCCTTTATTTTATTAAATTTAGATGACAATCTCTATTATATTAAGGGAAGGAGTCCGAAGGAGATGGTGTTCCCCTATTAAGCGTATACCTTAATGACATTAATGTTATTAATAGTCTTTTAATACCTTAATAAAAACATTGTGAATTGATTCTATGATTACATTCTATTATCATTGAAATAGAAATACATTTGTATGTGATTATGAGTCAACATTATTTATTATGACTATTAATATGATATTACATGTATGAACTATAGTTTGAATTATGTATAGTTATTAAATTATTACAATTAGATAAATTGTATTGCCAATTTAGCTTATATAATTATAAATACCCGATAACAATTCTAATGAAGAAATAGAATATGGGGTACTATGTTTCATTGTGAAATTTTATTTTTCCCTACTGCTTTTCCCTAGTTTTTTTCTGGTATCCCCTATGTATTAAGAAAATTCTTAAGTATTCTGTAAACTTAATCTTTTCCTTCATTTATTGTGAGTTTAATTTAACATTATTCAAATATATTTCTTTTGTTTTCACTATTTCCTCTATTATTGTAAGAAGAAATTTTTTTTTAATTTTCTAATTGAGTGAATTATAATGCTTTATTGATCCTAATGATTTTTGTTTTTTATTTTATTACATGTTATGTTGACAATATTTTTAATTAGTAACTACTTAAATTGTGGAATTGTTATGGTATATTTGGCAATTATTTGAATTATTCTGGACATGCTTCTTTGATTTATTTTATAAGTGAAGGATTTTTGTTATTTTCCCAAGGGGACCAATTGTCCCTTAGATTATAAATAGGATTAATCAAACACTTTATATAAAGAATATTAAAAATAAATGAATTACGAGTAATATAACATTAATAAAAACTAACGATTACACTATGTGTCTATCTTTTACCTATGTCTTTGTAAACTTTAAGAAAAATTGCCAACATTACTACTTTTTTTCAACTTTAGAAATAATACCATTTTTTTTTTTGAAAAACAACTACCACTTTTTGTTTATAAAGTTTGCAACACTAGCACCCTGGTTTTCCGGGCAAAAACCGATTATCTGGTTGTGGGTCCACTAAAATAGTGGTTTTCATCCTTTTTCGTTTCTGGTTTTCTATGTTGGATACTGCTTTTACCCTCAATTATTTACCCCAAAATTTTTTCTTATATTCTTCCTCTCAAGCTCACCTGACTTTTACTCTCTTCGACGCCCTGTGCTTTTGCCTGCTATTGAGTCTTTTCGTAGTGCACTTGTGCCTTGCAAATCTCACACTACAGTTTAAAGATTTTCAACCCCATTCTGAATTCAATTGAATTGGACCTTTCCACTTTACGCTCGTTTTTCAACATTCAATGCTCAATATTTGTTGCATCATCAGTTTTTATCTTGGATAAACTCTCCTTTGATGATGCACACTTTTGCATGCCTATTTGGTGGTTGATTTCACATCAAAATCCTACAAAACGCTCAAATTGCATTGAAAAAGCGATGAAATTACTACGCAAAACCACGCACAATAGGATAGTTCTTCAGTGCAGCAACCCGAAAGCAAGGATCCAATTTTTGAACCATCATTGTAGATATTGCTACCCAGAAATGCATTCAAAGGCCCCAGAAAAAATTCGCTTGCATTGAACTCTAACACAAAATTTTGGAAATACAACCCAAAAAGTAGGGGTTTATTTTGACAAATCCGAATTTTTGGTGGGAAATTTGAGTTGATTCGTGAGTATTGAGATGTGAATTGCGTGGTGATTGTGAGATTTTAGTTGTTGAATTGAGTTTGATGAGTGAGGTGGTGATTAAGAGATCATAGAAGAGAGAGAGTGAAGAATCAGATGATAGAAAGTAAGACACAAGAAGACAAAAAAGAAAAAGATAGAAAGGAGGTAAGTTAGGATCATTTCAATACTTCTCAAAGGAGGGGTTTGGCCGAAAGAACACGGCAAGGAGTGGCGCGCCAGTGATGTTGGGTAGGTTTTTGTCACCTGATTTCGTGGTTGGGTAGTTGTGGTTCAAATATCAATTTACTTGCTCGCGTATTAAAAAATAACACACAAATTTCAGTTTTAGAAATAATCAAATAAACGCAAAATTTATTTTTCATATTTGGTAAGTTTTACCTAATGAATCTCTTATTTTGCCCTTACTAAATTTAAAACATATATTAATTACCTAGATCAAAGATTTCATCATATACCTAAATTAATTAAAACCTACACACAAACTAATTCTCACAAGCATCGCCATTTCATCCTCCCTTACCCAACCGCACCACCTACTGAGGCACCCACATCCGACACCGCCCCAGTTTATCGAAGCTACGAAGAGCCGCTATTCAATATAGATCTCACGAGTCGCGCGCACCTCCTTTGGCCTAATCGACGTCGCACTCCTCGGTCCATTGGAACGCGCACAACCCTAATCGAATCAACCATCCACTTTATTTGTTGTAGTCGCGCATGGTTTGATGGATATGCAGAATGGTTTATTAAAGTTCGCGCAGGTGTGGTTGTGTGGAGAATCGATTGGGACATGGTAATGACTAATAGGTGGTGGTCGCTGGTTGCGGGATCGATTGGGGGTTCGCTGGTTTGAGGACTTGGTTGGGTGGTGGTTCGTGGTTGGGATGACATGCGGTTGTATGGCGGATTGTTCGGTGGTGGGGAATTCACTATGATTGGTATTATGGCGGTGGTGTAGTTGGTGTTGAGGTGTTCGGTGGTGTTGGTTGTGGCTGAAGGTCGGTGGTTGGGTGGTTTTCTTCCCATCTTATCTTAAGTTACATTCTGTTACCCTGTAACTTTAATACTTTGCAAATTTTTGCTAGAGTCCATTGCAAAAGAAGTGGTTGCGTTTTTTCTGATGGGAAGTATATAAGTGTTGATAATTAATGTTTATTGTTTTATAAAAGTGGGTACTTAGTTTTCACAATTGAAGAAAAAATAGTAGTTGTTGGTAATTTTCAAACTTAAATTAGTTGGATTAAATAGTTTTTTAACTTGCCGGATAACTCAAAAACAGGAAGAACACAACGAGTTTCCAGCACGCATTGTTCGATGGAGGTTCGTGAACGAGAAGGGAATTGAACAACAGACAGCAACAGAACACAGCAAGCTATTTCCACCTTTCGACCCGGAGCCGAGCCGATCCCATGCCATATTTGTGCGCCTCTTCGCGCCAGATCGTTATCTAGATTCTGCATATGTAGACGCCCTCTCTTCTTCTCCATATTTTGCACAATTTGCATAATTAGGGGCTTTCTTTTTGATTCTTGTCAAGAATTTCGCTTACATCACTGTTCTTTTATTAACTTCATGTTTATGATTTTGATATACAAGAAAGCTATTATTTTTTAGCGACTGTTCTTGATTTGGATTTTTTTTTATTGGCAGACTTAATTCTTGTTATCAATGTACGTACTTCGTTGGGATTCAACGTGGTTTCAAGAGTCGTCTTCTTTTGCGCTCTATCCTCAATTTACAGTGTTCCTTTATGCAAGGATATGTTCATTATCTTTCTTTTTTAATTTGCAAACCAATGATATATTGTTTAGTTTGTGCTGGTTTTTTTAGTTAATTTTTGGTTTTAATTATGTATTTATCATTGTTTTTATTTTTTTATTTTTGATTTGTGATATTTTGAGTTTTGTTATCGACATGTAATTTCTTGAAAATGGACGTTGATCCATTTAGTTCAATTGGATACTTGGTAATAAGAGAGTAAAGAAAGTTAAACTTTTTTGTTAAAGTATTAAGTCATATAGCTGTTTGGTTGGCCACCAAATAGCGCTGTCAGATTGCCGTGTTAGAATTTTTCGGTTTTCTTGTCTTTTACTTGAGCATGTTGTCAGCTAGTGATTCATTGTTGTGAGATTAGCTATTGTTTTGATTTGACATGCTTGTAACTTGTGATGATATATTTTTATCGAAGGAAAGGGTATTGTAGCACTGACAAAGATTGCGCGTGAGGCAGACTTCCCCTGTTTGTGTGAGCATCGTGAAATTCCGAGGGCAGTGATTATATGCTTACAATATGCTGCTGTATACTGCGTTACGTTGAAGTAGACTTCTGATTAGTTTATGCAAATGTTAACAATCAATGCAACATCCCAAAGCCATGTAGTCCCATAAGCAGGGAGTTGCTAGACATGAACCAAAATGATATTAGCTGACTATGATCAAAGCCTTCGTTCATTGAAAATTTACGGGTTTGTTGTCTAGGGATTATTGGTTATCTCAGAGATTGAACCATATGCTACTTATCTCCTGGCCATTTTGTATTTTTGTGATTTATTTGGCTATTTTGTTCATTACTTAATTGATTGCTTACGATAAGTTTACTAAATTAATATGACTGAGATGAGGTGTTTTTGATTATCCGTCGCGAGGATGAACTGTTTGTGCTCTGTGTATTATTGCTTGTGTGCTGCGCATTGGTTTCTTTTGATACATGAAGATGTTAGTGTCTATGTATGTTGTCACATTTCTTTGTTCATAGTTAGTAACTGTTAGCACTTGACTGAGTGATGGCAGTTGGCAATTGCTACCTTCTTCTTCGTTGAAACTTGTATTGATGTGTATAATATATGAATAATTTACTTTGGGAATGATGTTGGTTTGGATTATGGCACATGCCAAATTCATGTATTTAGGATTGACAAATAGTTTGATTCCTTGTTGATGTGGGTTCTAGAAGATCCAATTTCATGCCCTCCGATAGCCATGCGAGATGTCTTTTGGACTGGCAATTAGTATTTAGCAGCTGTGGAATTTGTCCTTCTCATTGATTCCACTAACATCTTTGTTTTGAGAAATCACGTTTCTTAGCCAGGGATTGTTGGAAGTGCGAAGAGCATCCTAATAATTTGTGCTGAAACATTTTGTAAACAGAAACTTAAAGAAAATAGAACATGAAACTCGTTATTTCTGTAGTTCTTTCCCCCGTTTTGTTATAAAGATTTCACTGCCGTGATCATTTTCTGTAGTATAGTATGATTGTGCAGACTGGCTAACTCTTCATATGATGGTACCCGATGGGATAATTTCAGAATTCTCGATCACAAAAATTAATGTAATGAGGTATTGGTGGATCAGGTTTTCTTTCGCTTTATGGGAGTGTTTTTACTTTATTTCATTATTTCTGGTCTTAATTTACCAAAAAAAACTTATTTCTGTCCTTTTATGACATTCAGGTTTCTAGAAGGATCACAGTATAGACGTGACTGTGCTACTACATGAACGGAGAACAGGTTTTCAATGGTTACTTTTAAAGTGGAAGCGTTAATGGAATGTACACAATATACCATCAACGTGGGTTGAAAATGGTGAGAAGGAGCTACAGTCTATTACAGTGCTCCTATTGTGTCTTTCTACATGCGTTCTTGTGTGTTGATCTATATAATTTTTTTCATTCTTCATCTAATTTTCTCTATATTTTACAGTTGCACGACTGGATTGATACTTTCCCTGATTCATAGGTAGGATTCTACTTTCCTTGCACTTTGTAAAAATCAGTGATGTTTGGCTGTCTTGAGGAAGAATGATGTTGAATCATTATGCATCACATATTGGGTATCGATATATTCTCTGTTCAGGAGGTTATTTTAGATTGTAGAAAATTGATCGTATTTTTACCTGTTATATATTTGCATTGATTTTTATTTGTCCTTTCAGGTGTTACAGCGTAGTCTCAGGAAAACAATTTAGCACAGTGAGTAAGATGAATTCAAGATTCCTGTTCAACATGCTTTGCAATTGCCTTTTCTTACACTTGACCAATTCGATTTGTGATGAAGTGGATTATTTTTCCTCAGTTCTTATGTTGAGGCATATGATTCGGTTTCGGATGTTGTTTGGTTGGAAAATGCTGAGGTATCTCGAGAATATTGAGAAGTCTGGTGTATGTGAGCCAATGATCGCTCCTTGAGTTTTTTGATTTTGATGATCCGATGATGGTTGTTTGGACAGAGAAATGAAAATGTATTAAAATTGACATTTTTATTCACACAGTTTTTTTGCTTTTTTGTTGATGTGGGAATTGCAGTCTGTTTTCTCTTGTTCGCTACCGCGCGTAACTCCTCTTTTCTTATTAAATTCTTGGGACTATAGGGCCTTTTAGGCTCCTCCTATCCTTTGGGGTAGAAAAAAAAACGAAAAAAATATGATATATAGATATAATAATTGAACTGGGCCCGTGTGCGTCTGTCGTTTAATGCTAAGCTTGCCTAAAAGTGAATTTTATGGCTATATTATACTTGTATTGTTTTGAGATAGTTCTAGGGTTATATAGCCTTTAGCTTGTTCTCGTTAATGAATTTCGCTTTGAAAAATTTTTAGGGTTGTTTACGGAGTCTCAGTGGTCATTTGACTTGATAGTTCTAGTTGATATGGATTATATGACTAGCTGGTTGTATTATTTTGTGTAATGTATGTAAAATATTTAGTTTATATGTTAGATGTTTTGGTGTATAAATAGCACTAAGCCAAAAGGTTCTCCAAAACTTCTCTGTCCGAGCTTTTCAAATTAAATTTGGGCGCTGTGTGCTTCCACCTTTTTTCTCAATTCATGATTTTCCGTTAGTTACTAACTTCTTCTTTTCTTCAACTTTTTATTCCCACTATCCTTTAGAAGGAATTGGGATTTAACTCGAAAGTTATTGTTTTGGTCGTGACTTATTAGTTCTGGAGAGATTCCCACCGTTCTCTATGAGGAGTTCTTTTTATAAAAAGAGATCACAACTCGCATATGAGTGCAAGGGAAATTCGAGGCATGAGAATTTGGATTCCAGAACCCGGATGCTCGTGCTATGGAGATACTGTGTCCGATCTAACCTAAGCAATATATCAGGACGACGTTTTGGGTAATGTCTATTTCAGAGCCTTCATTTACAAAGTCGTTAACACTAATTATTACTGACAATAGTATTATGACACGGGGTGAAAAGTATTTGATTGTGGGTTTAAACCATTATTGCCACAGTTTGAAGAAAAATTTAGACCGTTCTCTCACGAAGTCCACTTCTTTGTGAATTCTTTTATAAACACAAGCATTTATTTTGTATATTTTACTTTTTTTTGGGAAGGAAGAATATTTATTAATGTTAGTGTACAGTACAATTCTCTACAGTTCACCAATTATCATAGGTTAAAGGTTAACTTGTTAACGCTAATCCAGGACGTTTGACAGCTATTTTCGCCTTCAATTTACAGTTGCTCGTTGCAAAAATTTAAATACCTACAATAGATTGGAAATTTCGGAGATCCAGTCCAAGAACTCATGTACATGATTTACAAGGTATTAGAATCATAAACACCTGTAATAGTGGAGGATGACACATATAGAGCAGCCTAGCATATGGTGATTCTGTAATTTGTGATCTCTTAGAGTTAATATATAATATGTGTTGTATGGGTTGCATGAAATCATGGAAAGACTCGCCTCTTTATTCTTTTGGAATGACGCAGATATGAAGACGCTGTTTTGAAACAGTCCCCGCAGCTGTGGTGTTGGGAATTATATTGTTTTTGCTGTTGTTAAGGACAAACGACGTCGAGTTGCGCATCAAGGGGTGCAATAACGTGTCTTGACCGCAAAAATTGGAAAAAAGATGCCTTGGGA
>SNQN01003301.1:23947-38686 GCA_008642245.1 Bassia scoparia | reverse complement strand
AAACGCACTGGATGCCATGTGATAGACAACATTTCATCCATGCTCAATTCAAAGAAACAGAACAGGCTTTAGTTCGAGATTGCGATTTCATGAAAACTATCAAAAACGAGCTTCTTATTCGGTGGGTTCCTTCCCCAGAAGGTTGGTGGTCTTGAAACAGGATGGGGCAGCGAAAGGTTCTCCGGGGCTTGCAGGTGGTGTGGCAATTTCGTGACATTATGGACATGTGTTATCCTGTTTTACTGCACATTTATGGGTGTTGTGTAGTGGTTAGGACACTAAAAATGTTCACCAACTGAGTAATCAATGATGAAGATATACCACATGTCGCAATTAATTCGAACTCGAAAAAACGCAATGAACTCGTAATTGAAGCTCGAATATGTAAGTCAAGTCCACTCGAAATTATGAGTCAAAGGTCAAATGAGGCAAAAATATTTCTTTCGGTTTTCTCATAATTCTCAAAGGTTTTTTCAAACGTTACGCTGGCGATTCTCATGCTTTTGTTTCTCATCATGTTCGTCATTTTTCTGACCGCCAGATTTTTAAATTATTTTTTTCTGATTTTTCTATGATTTCTATTGAATTCTTGCAATGATTTAAATACGCAGAATACGCAGAAAGAAAATACATGAATTAATTGAAAATACGCGGAATGTTCTAGAATCTCCTTAAGAACATCTTTCCTTGCGAAAGGAGGCGTCTAGAATAATCCGTAATCTTAGAAAATCGAGTACGTATTATGGCAAAGAATTATTCGAATTCAAAATATTTTCAGATTTTGTGGAAAAAATATACGCAGAGCCTGCGTATATACGCTCCTAGGGTATATACGCAGGGTTTTGAGATATATATTTTTTCATCACAGACTGTGCATTGTGAGGAGCGTATATCCGCTGAGAGCAGCGTATATACGCTGCCTTTGGCGTATATACGCCTCCTTGTTCTTCCTCCGCGCCTATTAAATACGTGCCTTGCCTCATTCGCAGAAACGACGATTTTCAATACGACTTTAACTTCTAACTCCGACTTCCAATTTTACGATCTAAGCATTCTCTCTCTCATTCACACAACTCTCTCACAATACACTAAAACGAGTCTTTTTGCGTTTCTTATCGATTCGTTTTGACAAGCGAAACAAGGTTGAATTCTGAGAATTACTCAACAATATTCTCTCTCACTTTCTTTATTTTATTAACCTTATTATGAGTTTTATGTAATTTACAAATGTAGAAACTTCACTATTTAATCGTTTATGTTAAATATGTGGATTTTTCTTAATGTTTTCAAGTTTTCCTTGTTTTGGTCATTCTTTTCATTTTTATTTTCATTATTATTATTTTCATTTTTTATCCAACTTGTCAATACTATGATATTTTATTCTTGCGTTAGCGATTGAAGCGAAAGATTCATTGCGCTCGTTTTTCATCATGAACTAACATTGTTTATTGTCTTTATTATAGCGATTCAAGGCGGAAGATTCGTTTCGATTCGTTACAAAACTAACCTTTGTTTTTGTTGCAGATTTAGGGTAGATTGAGTTTTGTATATATATTTTGAAGCTTCATACTACTTCATATTGTCATTGTTGTATTATTTGTATATTATTTGCTCTAACAAGACCGGAAATTATGTAATCACTTTAAAAGTCGTTACTACGGAAAGTTTTTTAGCACCGTTTTAACATGATTAATACAAAGTGGTCACAATTTCTAGGTTAGGTAGTCTCTTGTGCATAAATAGAAACATACTTTCATTAGTAATCTTTTAGGGTTAGTGCGTTTAAGGTTGCTAAACGTAGGTTGTGTGCATCCGATAAATTCTGTTTAATGAAATTACAATGAGACGGTTAGAGGCCGCTACATCGCGGGCGGATTGGAGTCTACTTGATCAATCGTACCTGTCCGCCGACCCACGACTGGTTACTTGATTGGACGGTGGTCATTGTTTTTGGCACCAATTTTATTTCGGTGCGTCCGTGTAATAACCTTTCTAGGCACGCAGTGGCGACTTTCCCTTTACTCGAAACACTAGCCCCCAACGCACTCACGTGCGGATCGTGCTCAAGCCCACGCCAAGCACCTCGTGTAGTACCAAGCCGCGCGGCTCGCTATACGCTGAGGGCGCGGCCACGTCCTACATGTAGCCATTCGAGCGGAACTATTGGCTCTTCGTAAAGGTTTGAGATTGCTTAGGAAAGGCGGATTCCTTTACTGGAAATTCAGTTGACAGCATTTGCTTGTGTCCAACTCATTTTTGCAAGAGAAAGCTTATTCGGAGCTTCAATCACAGCTTGGTTTCATATTGTAAGCGTATTTGGCTAAGCCACAATGGCTATGTTCTCTCATTCATGTTTTCGTGTAAGCCTATATTGTGCTGATTGGCTGGCAAATCATGGGGGTTTTACAACAAGAAGCTTTGTCATGCTACAACAGGTTCCTTTGGAGTTAGCTAGACTATTAGCAATGACATTATAGGTGTGGCTTGGCGCCACGGTTGTTCTTCAGTAGTCAATAGTTTGCTTTTCTTTCCTTAGTTTTGTCTTTGTTTTGTTTTTTACTTTTGTTTGGAGGTTGCTCCTCTCTTCTGTATCCAAAAAAAAAAAAAATTGCTTTTCTCACGCTTCTCATTTTAGGGTTCTTCTCTTTGATCACTATAAATATATTATATATATACATATATATATATATTTATAATATATATTTATATAATAATTATATATTATATATACTATTTATATATTAATATATATATATATATATATTATATTATTTATAAGTGAAGGAGGAGGAAGATGGTGTCCCCCCTACAAAATGTCCACCATACTCTAATGACCCCCTTATGAAATGACTTCATATCTTCATTTTTAATTTATTACAATGATTTAAAAATATTTTATCATCTCTTTTCCCATTTTCAATTTTCAATTTGCCATAAAGGTGAACAGTAAAATGACATTGGCTTTTGAAATTTAATTGAATATAATTAATAAAGCAATGTTTAAAGTATTTTCTTTTCTTAACATATAATGTGTAATAATGAAAACATTGCATAATCTAAGTTACACTATAAAAAAGAATTCAATGACAAAATTAATTTGATAAATGACACAATGAGAAGAAAACGTAAAACTTAGAATTTCATATTAAAAATTACAACCAGTTATACTATTAATTTGATGCACTAAGTATTTGTCTCACAATGATTATCAGTCAAATTTATATTATTAAACACAATTTTTTCCTTAATTATATTTCTTTAAATTATAACATATTTTCTATTTGCTAACGCCATGACGAACAACTAAAAACCATGCATTATTAAGAAAAACATGACGAACAATCTATCAATGTTTTATTTCGTTGAACCGCACGCATCGCGTGCCAAAAATATAGTATTATATAGAAATATATATATATGAAGGATCATGGGAAAACAAACCCTTAGATGAAAACTTCTAATCTTAAACGTAGATCTGAAATGGAAGACCACGATTTATCTAGCAGTATACTTATAATTCAATCTGGGGTACATTGAGGTTTAAAGGTACGCGTGTTGCTACAGTGTTTGGGAGGTTATTTTTTATGTTCATAATAGTAGCTCCAGGTTCTCGTGTACCTCTTTAAACCTCCAATGTACCCCTTTAAAATGTTAAATGTATCTATTTGGTTTGGTTTTCGTGTTTCTCAATATTGTTTTCATTGGATCCGACCTCATCTCATATAAATTATCTTAGGAGGAAATAAATAAAATTATTATCTTATGTAAAAAAATAAAATAAAGTTTGAGAAAGATATTATGTAGTATTATCTTATCTAAAATAAAATTTGATAAAAATAAATTTTAAAAAAGTTAAACTAAAAGGTAGATAGCTTATCTTCAAACGTTATATTCTGTAGCTTTTAAACTCTACTAAACATCTACTAACTAACCTAAAACATCATTTTTTGTAGGTTAGCTTATTGACCTAGTCAAAACTTTAAACGCTACCTTAAACATACATCCAAACATACCCTAAATATCAAATAAGTTTAGATAAGTGATGATAATTTAGAGAGAGAGATTGTTTAATCAGGACTAGCTATTTTTTGCACCAATGCGTGCGATTACTAATTTACTTATTATGTCATCTAGTATAATTTAATTACGAACTCTTAATCAAAAGAAGTTATAGAAGATCTCAAGTCCTCAACTAATCCGTATAAAGTATGATAATTATAAAATTTATGGCCATGAGACATTTGAGAGTTATACTGTTATTAAAATTCAATGTTTTGTTTGAAACAAAACTCGTAATTTTTGTTTACCTTGTTTGTTAAAAAATTTATTAAGTATATATTTGTAAAACATATTCTCTTATTAATGCTAGAATGTTGCTTGATTTAAAATTTGAAATTCCTTTTATATAGGCTTTTAATTTGAAAATTAATGTGTTTAAAATCGATATGTTTGTTTAAAAGAATTAGTGAATATATTTGTAACATATTCTTCCTTATGCGTAATGTTTGTTAATATGAATCCTTTAGGTTTTATAGATTCATTTTGTTGAAAACTTGGTAATTTGTACTGTTTGTAAAATGATTTTGAGAATATATTTGAACCATTACTTCCTTTTTATAATTGTGAGAATGATCTTTTAATAGCTTTTTAATTAGAAAGGGGATTGAAATTATAATTGTTAATAGGTAATTTTGGTTTTTTGTATAGGTATAGAGACTATTTTATAGGGGACTCATTGCTCCTCACTTGACTATTTACGGCAGTACCCCGCTCTGCGCGCTTTACAACTTTGAAAAAAATGTTACTCTATATTTCCATTTGCGCTCTTTGGAATTGTAATTGTTTTTAAAAATTGTATTTTTTTCAATTGTATATTTTTTTCATGAATTGTTCTAACGTTTTACAGTAGTTAGTAGTTTTATTTGGGAAATTTAAACTTTCATTTATTTTGAAAATTTATATAGGAATAGAATTAATAAGGAACTTTTAAATATGTTTAGTTTATTATTTACCGCAAATTAAGACATCGCCTAGGGACACCATTGCTTTCCCATATTGGTTTACTTGTATTTTTTGCACGCGATTGCGTGCGTGCATGCTAGAAAAAATTACATAATTATAAATTTTGTATGTTTTTCTTATACTAGTTCAATCGGTTTTAAGGTTGTTTCATTGATTTTATTTAATGTTGAATTGATTGATGATCAATATGTTTCGCACAAAATTAAATAATAATCCGTTAACATAATTAGAAACATAAGATTTACATTAGAAACCAAATATCGTAAAATAAGGATTTTACGATAAAATACAAAAAAATGAACGATAACAAAGATTGATCGAATTGATCTGATGAAAACCGATCTTTTATTTACGGAGTACACAATATTTTAAAGTGAAATTTCTCATCAAATTAAAAAGATTCATATTAAAACATAAAGGTGGGATCTAAGAAATAAGGTCAACACACATTGATGATCATGAACGTTTTTCTACATGACATGAATCTTTTAATGTTGTGAACCTCTAATTAGGAGAGAATGAGAAGAAGAGAGATTGATTTAATGGCTAGAGTTATGAAATGAAATTTTGGTATTTATACACTCATTAAGTGAAAATATATTTTGTGGAAAATATGTATTAAATAGATGTATGACAATCAATTGGTTTATAAATTAAATGAGAAATTGATAAATTTAGATATCATTAATTAATGTATTTCAAGGAATATATGAATTGATTAGGAATTAATTGTTGATCATTCAAGAAGTAAAAGAAATAAAGATTTGATTATATAATTTTGACTATATATTGATAATTTCAATTAAGAGCTTATTTTGATTAGAAAAATAAGTTATAAATGTCAAATTGCGTTTTTTTATGGGAATAACTTGATGGTTTGTTTTGTAAATAATCGATATATAAAAGGGTATAAATTGATTCAGGTGGTGATTACCATTGCTTCCCTTCACTTATTGTAATAGAGATTATTACATTTCTATTGTCTAGATTCATGTATTTTGATTGACATATAACGACAATGTTTAATGTGAATTAACGTTGATATTTTTAGTAATAATTGTATTGAAAAAAATAATGCAATATGTTTGGAATTAATTGATTGATAAATTAAATGGCTGAATTTTCTTTTGTTAAACTACAACTTTTATCCAAATTGCTACATTAATGACTTAAAATTTTCATTAGGATGATTGAATGAATTCATTTTTAAAATCTAAGTTATCTAAGGATCATATTGTAACTTCATAGGGGGACACCATAGCTCCCCTTGGTCTATATTATAGACGATATAATAGAGATAACAAATAAAGTTGAAAAGGTTAAACTGAAATGTTTACAGCGTACATAATAATTTAAAATACCATTTAAATACAGTATTGCCCACTGAAAACAAAAGGTGTTAACTTGTGAATTGACGTTCAATTGTTCAGTCTCCTCTTTCTGTCTTCCGACGAGCCTCAACCCTCATCTGCTGCTCCCTTCAACCACTCGAAATCACAGTTATTTAGTAAGCTAATKAATTCATGCGATTGTTACAATTTATCTTTATAATCATGCTTCTTCATGCGATTCTTAATTTTCTTTTGTTGTCGTGTGTGTTTGATCATTACAATTTGATGTAAAATTTGCCCTGCTTTTGGTTTTGTTTCCATGATTTCATACTTGTGCAGTACATTTGGCCCAATTATTCTGAATTTAATGGTTTTTTGCATTGTATTTGTGTCAAGGAAGTGCAATATATTCGGTTACACAATAATAAGATTTTTTAAAAAATAATAATAATTGTTGTATCACTTATGTGTGATTGCATCTGTGAATTCRGAATTAAGGGTTGTTGTTTCGACTAGGGTGGTCGATGGGGGTGTTTGGATTGGATGAGTGGCTTGAGGCAATGCCGTAATGGGGTCAATTGGGTTTTACAGTTGTGCATTATGGCAAAGCTTCCATTTTTATATTGTTCTGGGATGGTTTTAGTGTTATATTTAGAGGTAGTTTGATGAGTTTTGTGTTAAATTAGGGTTTAATGTAAGCTTTTTACTCAATGGGGGTGATTAAATGAGTTGTTCTATTGATGTTATTGAGTAATTACTGCAGTTGATTCGTTATACTAAAAGGGTTTATTTAGTTCTAAGTCGACGGGGGTACATCTGGTCTCCGTAATAGCTAGTTGTTTGACGAAAAGGGTATTCTTGAGGTGATTAATTGAGGTAACGGGGTCAATTGAGTTTTGCAATTGTGCATTATGGCAAAGCTTCAATTTTTTTTATTGTTCTAGGATGGTTTTACTGTTTTCGTGTTATATTTAGAGGCTGTTTGATGAGTTTTCGTGTTGAATTAGGGTTTAATGTAAGCTTTTTACTAAATGGGGGTGATTAGATGAGTTGTTCTATTGATGTTGTTGAGTAATTACTGGAGTTGATTTGTTATACTAAATGGTTTATTTAGTTTTAAGTCGACGGGGTTACAACTGGTCTTTGTAATAGTTGTTTCTCAAAAAGGGTATTTTAAGTTGATTATTACTACTCGTATCTTATTAGCACTAGTGAGTCATTGATTTTATTTGTTATGGATTTGTGATCTTGAGAGCCTGATTTTCTCTTTGGCTACACTATATCGAGCTTTTTGGGTCTATTTCCATGTATAATTGACCCTTTTTGTTTGTTTTGCTGCAGATGTGACACACTTGTATCTTTGGGAAAGTTGAGTCGACATTGCATTCTAGTAGCTGTTATATTTAATTATTTAGTTCTTATATTGGTCTTATATCATTTGAATCGACAATGAGTGTTTGTGGTGATAGGTTAGATGAGGAATATTCTGTCATTGGAGATAAAGGGGAGGTTGGATTTATTGACTTTGATGATGACAGGTCTGTGTGTAGCTATGATCCAATTGAAGAGGGTCCAGTTACGATTTCTGTTCCTTTTCCGTTCATTGATCAGAAGCCCCATTCGGTTCTTGTCAAAGAGGTTGCTGCAGCTTCAATTACCATAAAAAACACAACTAGAGATTCCGTGGAACTTTGGAAGATCCACATATATGCTTCAAACCCTGAAGATTCATTTAAACTGTCATTGATGGAGCCGTCTAGTCCTGGATTTGTGGGCTCCACCTCTTTGGAAGACCGTGTACTGCCACCACTAAAAACACTAAAAGTTTGGTTATCTTGTGTGCCTGAAGACATCGGTATGCACACATGCATTGTTCACTTTGATGTTGGGGACGATAGGATAGAACGCGTGGTTTTTCTCTTGGCTGAAGATAGTGTATCCAAAGCTTTAGCTGGTAAGAAACCATATCAAAGGGGCAGAAAAAAGACTAATATTGTTGTAGATTCATTTGTTAACGGTGTACGTCCTTCCAGAGGAATTAAATACGGTTATAAGAATAAGCTTCCTATGTATGATATTCCAAAGGAAATTAGAGAAGTCATAGCGAATAAGCAACTTCCAGATGTTATCATAGAAGGCCTATCAAAGAGAAATTATGTATTGTTCTTCAAAACACTTGTAATTATGGAAGAACTACGCATGGAGGTTATTTATAATCCATCTCTTTTGTTTTCTGTCAAGACTTTCCTTTGTTATAGCTTTTTTAATTTATACTAGTGCAGCCTTTTCTTTTGTATATTAACTTGCTTAAATAATGTAATTTATTCATCTTTTAAGGAAGATATAAAGGCTTATGACATGGAGAATGTCACTATGAGGAGGAAGGGAATCCAGTTCTTAACGATGGAGGTCTTAGGCTTGGCTGAAAGAAGACCTTCACTTGTTCATGGAGATTCTGTCTATGCCAGACTCAATCCCTTACAAGCAAATGACTCCCAACTTTATGAGGTAAATGATTAATCGGGAAGGGATTCATCTATGATTGTCGATTCTTCTACGTACTTCGTAGTATTCATTTATTTATTTTTGAGAACAAGAGAAGGTTAATTCATAAACGAATCTTCTATTTTTAGTATTTGAAGATCAAGTATATCTGTTTTCTAACTTCAATTAAATATTTGAAGTTCTTGTCTGGCTACAATGAATATTTGAAGATGCCGATAGACCTTTGTGGACAACTATTCCCTTGCATGYTTGATTGGTTGTCAATTATGTGTTTGTTCAGCTTAGCAAACCTTCCATTCGATAGAAATGTAGAATGACGAATTGGTTTTATGTCATCTAAATGTTTTAAGACTGCTTCACAAAATAATTTCTTAATGAGAGAAAGTAAACTTTGAGAACATTGGCTCTTTTTATATTGACTAAAATAATCAGTGCTCTTGAATGTATTACATTGTTAAAACTTTTGTTATCAGCTTATTAATATTTAAGCCTGCTGTGGTCAGGGATTTATACATCGTGTAGAGGCTGATCAAGTATATCTGAAGTTTGCTGATGAATTCCACCGTTGTCACAATGATAATAATTTGTATGACATCCGATTCATGTACAGTCGTGTCAACATGAGAAGATTGTATCAGGCCATCGAAGCTGCAGAAAAATTACATAAAGACTTCCTATTTCCTATTGAGTCTTTGGTAAAGAGGCAGATTACTCCAACCTTAATGGTGCCCATATCTGGTAATCTCAATGAGGAGCAAATGAATGCTGTTGAAATGATTCTTGGATGCAAAGGGGGAGTACCTTATATGATTAATGGGCCCCCAGGTACCGGTAAAACGATGACATTAGTAGAAGYGATTCTCCAGCTTTACAGAGCTAGTAAAGATTTTCGGATCTTAATCTGTGCATCTTCAAACAGTGCTGCAGACCATATACTGGATAAAATTCGGAAAGTAGAGGAAATTAAAATCCGACAAAATGAAATTTTCAGGCTGAATGCAAGTAGTCGTCCAGTTGAAGATATGAACCCTGATTCTATGCAATTTTGTTATTTTGAGCAATCTATATTCCGGTGTCCTCCGTTGAGTGCACTGTTGCATTATAGGATCATTATAACGACGTATATGAGTTCCGCCCTTCTTTATGCAGAAGGTGTGTCGCAGGGCCACTTCTCTCACATAATTCTGGATGAGGCAGGTCAAGCCTCAGAACCAGAGACCATTGTTCCCATTTCCAATTTCTGCCGGAAAAATACTGTGGTCGTCCTTGCTGGTGATCCAATGCAATTAGGACCTGTTATATTCTCCCCTGATGCAAAGAGACATGGATTAGGAAAATCATATTTAGAAAGACTGTTTGAATGTGAGCTTTATAGTGAAGGGGATGAAGGTTATGTGACAACATTGCGGCGAAACTACCGATCCCACCCTGAAATTCTGGAGTTGCCTTCAAAATTATTTTACAACGGGGAATTGATCGCATTTAGTGAAACAATGAAGTCTACATCTTGGGAAGATCTCCTTCCCAACAAGGAATTCCCCATTCTTTTTACTGGCATCCAAGCATATGATGAGAGGGAAGGAGATAATCCATCATGGTTTAATCGGACTGAGGCTAGCGTGGTAGTAAAGCTCATCAATAAGCTCTTAGCAAGGGAAGTCAGAGAAGAGGATATYGGAGTGATTACTCCTTACAGGCAGCAAGTAGCTAAAATTAAAAAAGCTCTTGAAGATTATGAGATTTGCGATGTCAAGATYGGCAGTGTTGAGCAGTTTCAGGGACAAGAGAGAGATGTAATTATTATATCCACTGTTCGATCAACTGTAAAACATGATCAATTTGACAAAGCCTACTGTTTGGGATTTTTAAGCAATCCGAAAAGGTTTAACGTTGCTATCACTCGTGCCAGATCATTGCTTGTCATAATTGGGAACCCGCATATTATCAGCAAGGTATGGTCCAAATTATCCTTTACTTATACTCCATAGTATGGTATCTGCCTGAACCAAATAGAAATCTACCTTTGTGCCTGTTGAAAAGTTTATACTTTACAGTGATATCATATTGACATTGACCCTGAAGAACGAAATTAGCTGTGCTAAGCTGTGTCCTAGCTACATTCTTATTATTGTTTGTCATTAATTATGCTATTATGGAACTTAACAATGATTTGAGGAAGATTAATTCCTCAAATAATGGGGAAGAGTGTTTAAACTATTCTATCCAAAGATCATATGTTTATTTTAGGAAAAATTGATATTAATAATCCCACCCTTTTGGTAGCCTTCCAAAAATAATCCCACATTAACTTAATTTTAGAATAATCTCAACTTTATACTATATATTCTTATATTGGTCTTTTTTTTTAAAATTAACCTATAAAAAGAGGTAAACATGTACAATTAACTTGTTTGACAATAATTAAAACTCTAATCAACTAAAATTAATGTCTAATAATACAATTAACTAATAATTAAAACTAAAATAATAAAAAGTAAAAATAAGAGAATTTTTATGGGGTACTGTACGCGTGAGATTTATGGTATTTCACGTGGTGCCCTTGGCATTTTCAAAATTCATATGGTACCCCACTTTACCAAAATAATTCATAAGTAAGGCAAAATGACAATTATGTTGAGTTTTTTTGGATTGAATGAAAGTGTTGGAAGATGAGATTTCATCAATAAGTTTGGYTGTCAAGTGAAACATGTGAAAAAATACAAAATGAATAGCATTTTCTTAATTTAAAGACTCTAAAAACTCAATGAAATTACCACTTTGCATTGCTTATGAATTACGGAGTATTTTAGTAAAATGGGACATTACATGAAATTTGAAAATGCGCAGGGTACCACGTGAATTACCATAAATTTCAGGGGTACCCCATGAAAATTCCTTAAAAATAAACCCCATCATATTTTCACAGCCTACCACACCCTCAGTCCCTCACTCAACCCCATCATCACAGCCCTACCACTGTATCCTCACCTAACTACCAACCCACCACCCTTATAGGTAGGGGTGTTTATTGAGCAGTCGAGATCGCAAGCAGCTCGTGACCGATTCGGTCAAAGCTCGGCTCGAGAGAGCTGGACTCGGTACATTAACGAGTCAAGTCGAGCAAGTCCCAACTCRACTCGTTAAGATCGCGAGCAGCTTGTTAATATTTTAAGGTTTCATATTTTATAATAAATAATACTTTATTTAACATGAAAAAAAGGGAAATTCTAAGCTATACCCGTGAGATTTAGCACTTTCTAAGYTGTGACCAAGGTTTTTGAAGTTCCCAGCCGTACCCCTGAAATTCGATCATTTTATAAGCTTTACCCCTCCCCTAATTTTTTAAACTAACCAAGGTTAAATTAAAATTTTAAAAAATAAAAAATAAAAATACAAACCCACCCACCACCCACAACCCTCACAAACATCACACTAACCCCCGAGCCCAAGCCCAAGCCCAAACCCGAAACCAAGCCACCACACCCACATCCCAACCCAGCGCGCAGCCACCCCGCCCACATCAGCCACCGCAACCCCTCCCACTGCGACCCCACACAAACCACCAAACCTACCCGAGCAACCACGCGAGCCCCTCGACCCCCCTTGCGACTCCACAGTACACAAACCCGAAAAAACGAAATCAAATTGGGGAAAAAATAGGGTTAGGGTTGTTAATTTTTTTCAAATCAAACCTTTGTTTTCAAAACAAAAACAACAATTAAATACATGATTTTGTAATTAAAATGTAAACAAACAAAGACCCTCGATCAATTTYTATAATATTGTTCGTTTTGTGTCCAATTGCAAACAATTTCAAAGAAGGGAGGAAGTTTGGGGTTTTTTGGGGTGGAGTTTCGGCTGAGGAGGGGCGGCCGGTGGTTGTTGGGGTTTGTCAGAGGTGGTTGGTCGACGGTGGTCGGTCTTGGCCATGGTTGGGATGTGCAGTGGTTGTGGTCGTCGGAGGAGAGGATGGTTTTGGGTTTTATTTTTTATTTTTTTGTTTTTATTTTTATTTTTAAGTTAACTAAGGTTAACTATCTTACTAGGGGAGGGCGTAGCTTATAAAATGATCGAATTTCAGGGGTACGGCTACGGCTGGGAACTTTCAAAAACCTTGGTCACAGCTTGGAAAGTGCTAAACCTCAGGGGTATAGCTTAGAATTTACAAAAAATGCTCATATATATAAAAAAAATACTCATATACTTCCTCCGTTTCTTAAAAAACGCTTCAGTTTCTTTATACGGTAATTTCATAATAAACGCATCACTTTACTTTCTTTCCTTTTTTGGGATKGGGACCACAATTAAAAATTTTAATTTTCTCTCTTTTATGTGGGGATCACAATTAAAATACTCATTTTTTAACACCTACTTTATTAAAATATTCATTAATATACCTACTTTAATCCTTTTCTCTCTTTTTTGGTCCCCACCTACACACTACATCACACTCTCAAATTTTGTCTCAAGAATCGTGAAATGCAAAGTGATGCGTTTTTTTACGAAACGGAGGATGTATTTTATTTAAGATTTGTTGTTGAAGAGTGAAGACTTGTATTTTATTTGTTTATGTTTGATGCTTTATTATTAGACTTTATTCTTGTGTACTTGTTGTGGCCTTTTGTTATCAGTCGAGTTGAYGAGTCGAGCTAACGAGTCGAGTTTTGAGCTTGAAAACAAAATTTTGAAACGAGTTTCGAGTCGAACCGAGCTGGTTAAAATTATAACGAATCGATTCGARCAAAAGCTTAACGAGCAACGAGTCGAGTCGAGTAGGTGAAAATTTTTAACGCGTCGAGATACCCTGCTCGTGATCGACTCGCTCGATAAGCATCCCTACTCATAGACGTGATTACGAGCCGAGTCGAAGCTCGATTCGACTCATTAATATTTCGAGTCGATCTCGAGTTGAGTCGAGCTTAAACGAGTCGAGCTTTGACCGAACTTTGACCAATCCGAGTTGAGCTTTTGACCGAGTCGATCTCGAGTAGCTCGCGAGTTATTTYATATATGTAGCACCAGTAAAGTMTGAGACATATTAATTTMGTAACTTTACCATGAATAATAAATGATATTAGACTTTTCGAGCTTCTCGCGAGCTTATYGAGTCGAGTTCATTACTGCTCAATTCGACTCGTTAGCTCCTCGAGTCGATCTCGAGCTCAAGCCGAGCTCAATCGAGTTGAGTTTTKACTGAGCTTTGACCGAACCAATCTTGAGTAGCTCGCGAGTAGTGTTGTATCACTATCACCCCTCACTCAACCACTCAACCCCATCATCACTACCCACCACCATACCCTCACCCAACCACTTACCCCACCATCACAGCCCACCGCCCTCACTCACTGGTCACGCACTCAACCACCCACACAATCGCAAATCATGCACTCAACCGCCAACACCACCCTCATTCACCTTTTCACCAACCACACATTTAATCACATCAAAAAACGTAGAGGYGTTGTGGGGGTTGGGTTTTGTTGGGTCGGGTTTTGCRTGGGTTTAATTCGGTGGGATATTACGTCATTTACCGGTGGGTGGTGTGAGAAGGGTGGAGCTTTGATGGGTGGTTAAGGTGGGGTTATTTTATTTGAAGAGTGAGATGTAATTAGAGGTGAGATAATATGAAAAATTAAAAGAAAAATAAAAAAATTACTTGTTAAACAGGTGGTGGGTAAAATAACTCATTTTGAGCAAATGGGGGTTACAAGGTAGGATTATTTTAAAATTTAGGGTTCGCTTACATTAACTAAAATCAACTGAATGAAGCTGAACTTAACTTAAAAGAGCTGAAGTGAACTTAACTTAATTTAACGGAGGTGAACTGAAATATTTAACTTTGGACTAATATTAATCTTGGGATTAATATATAACTATTTAA
>SNQN01003301.1:0-23922 GCA_008642245.1 Bassia scoparia | reverse complement strand
TTTAAATAGTATACTTTGGATTATGCGGGAGTAATATAAATTATTAACTTACTTTAATATATGAACTTTGATGTAATATTGAATCTTGGGATTAATGATTTAACTATTTAACCGGGATAATGACGAGATATTAACTTAGGATTAGTGTTTTACTATTACTAATGATGAATTTTTGGATTAGATTATTTTACTTTAATAAATATTGATTAATAATATAAATTGAAAGTTGGATTATATAAAATTAACTTATTAAAATTATAAAAATAAGAATAATAATAATAATAATGTGAATATCATCATATCGTAATAACAATTAGTAAGACAAAATAACTGAATGACTGAACAAAATCAAATTGAGAAAAGCCTCTAGTTGATGTGACAGTGAGATTACTTGGGGAAGACCAACAAAAGGTGGATTATTAATTGTCAATTTTTCCTATTTTTTATACAGTAGAGCATGTAGCTATTTGAGGATGACGTATATACAATACTTCGTATAAGATAGTTTGTGTAGATTCTACTTAAGAAGAATTAAAAATTGAAAATAAAAATATACTGTAAGTCATAATTTCATACTATATTTTAGGCGTAAAAATATTATGAGAAAGTCTGGTGTTCAAATTGCCTATTACTTAAGTAATTAAATGTTTTTACTTTATTCTTTCTAAACTATTTTATTTTGATGTTACAATGACCCACAATCTAGGAAATGGTAATAGCATCAAAGATTTTGTTATACCTTCAAATGAGTATAATGGCAGAAAAACCCTTTTTTGTTATAAGCATATTAAGAACGTGTTGCGTGCTGGTGTGTGGTGGATCCTTTCTGGAAAACTGCTGTGGGCGCCGTAGAACAACCTTCTGAGGGTTCTCTACCAGAAAGAAAAGTGGTGCAGTGATGAGACTCCAACTGAGGCAGGATGGTCTATGATGCTGCAGATCAGCAGAATTTGTGAAATAGCTCTGCTTCTACCAGGGTTGCTCGATTACTCCTGACAAAGAATGGAGGTGTGTCTTGATGCTGTGGTTCAAGAGAGTGTCAAGACTGACTCGGATATAGTGATATTCCTAAACCTGTCAAGATGAAGATGGATGTCTGATGGCTGGAAAGAGAATGGTCAGGAGATTCCTGGGATGATTCGATATCTCTAAAGCAGTCAAGGATGAAGATTCATGGTCTGATGGCTGGAAAGACAATGGGTCAAGAGTTGTCCTGGGATGATGGCGTTTTACTAAACCTGTTAAGATGAAAGTGAATGCGTGATATTGGCTGGAAGTGTTTTCTGTTATATATCTAATTAACTCTATTTTTTTTTGACGGGATCTAATTAACTTATATTAATAGTATATTGTGAAAATAACTGGGTTTGTTAGCAGCAAGCAGGGTAGATAACTAAGCGAGTTTGCATTGTTGTTGTAATTACAGCAACTGCCCTCTAAGAGATTCTTTGAGCAGCACTCATGTCGCAATAGCTTATCATAGAGAATCGCTTTAGACGTGCTTTTATGTGTAACATTGCCAATGATTCAAGATAAGATATTCGATGGAAAATTATAGCTTCTTGACTTGTGTAGCAATGTTGCACAAATTACCATCGAAGGAGATGATTGGACGGCAATGAGCACGAAATGTTGACTGATGAAGTAGTATGTATGCTTGTCAATTTAAAGTTTCACCTATCCAAGCAAACGATTATCAACTGCATCTCGCGGCTTTTCAAAACCATAATTCAATAGACGCCACAACGTACCATTGTAGTGTGAAAAGGAAGCGTAGCCAAGGGAGCCAAGGATAAGGAGGGTGGACCTTAAAGGATGCAAATGCTAAAGTTTTCACCGAAAAAGTGATCCACGAGGCTAATTGGATGGAGAGTAGATCCAGATGCATCTTGGTCAAAAATGAAAGCGTTCCTAAGAGGGCCAAAGAGGTCTGGGGAATCAAAGGGAAGAACTAGGTACCAGGGAATACTCTTGGTGGAATGAAGAGGTGAAAGCGCAATCAAACAACAAAAGAAGATGTTATCTAGCCTTGGGGAAAGCAGGACCGAGTGAAACCTTGCAGCGTATAAGACGCAAAGGTAAAGCAAAGGTAGCTGTGCGCAAGCTAAAGAAAAGGCTTACGAAGAGGTATATGCAAGGCTAGACTCCAAAGAAGGAGAAAAGGAGGTTTATAAGATGGCAAAGCAAAGACAAGAGGCTAGAAAAGCTATTGGCATGGTCAAGTGTGTCAAAGATAAGAACCACAAGTTTTGGTTCAAGATAGGACATCAAAGAAGGTGGATGGAGTATTTCGATGAATTATTTAATGGAATAAGGGGCCGTTACAAGGGATATGTCTGGTGAGTAAGGAGGAAATCAATGTGGGGTTTGTCGACAGGTCAAAAGAGTAGAGTAGAGGTTGCATTGAAGAAGATGAAATCGAAGAAAGCATGGGCCTGATGTAACCGATGAGGTGTGGAGTGTCTAGGTAAGGTTGGCATTGATTGGTTAATGGAGTTGTTTAACCAAGATATGGAAGACTTCAAGGATCCTCAAGATGGCGAAAGAGGCACCTTGTCCCAATTTATAAGAACAAAGGAGATGCTCAGGATTGCGCTAACTACCGAGGAATAAAGCTTATTAAGTCACATCTATGAATTGTGGAACCGGTAATTGAACAACGTTAAGGGCATGTCAACTAGATATCCGAAAACAGTTTGGGGTTTATGCCTGGGCGATCCAAATACAAGCAAGCATATTGTAAGCAAATAGATGGAGTTTTATAGGGCGAGGAAGAAGGACCTCCTATGGCTTAGTCGATCAGAGAGTACAAGCATTTATTAATGACAAAGTACCAAGAGTGCTACTTTGTGGTGGCAATGTTGAAAAGTATCCCCGGAGGTACAGTGACCTAGTTAAGGACATGTATCGGGGGTGTCAATAAATGTTAGGACTTGTGATGGATTGACAAAGGCTTTCCTATAACGATTGGTTTGCATCAAGGGTCGGCTTTGAGCCCTTTCCTTTTTGCATGGTTATAGATGAAGTGACAAGGCAATCCAAGAGGAGGGTACCATGGTGTATTTTTGTGCGGATGATATTGTATTGTGGATGAAACTAGAACTGGCGGTTAATGCCAAGTTGGAGCATGGAGACACAGGTTGGAAATCTCGAGGATTTAAGCTAAGTCGGAGTAAGACTGAGTATTTGAATGGATTGGTCTCAAGTGGACGCAATGATGGAGTGGTGAAGTAGTGGAACGGACAAGGACTGACCATACGGATGATGCTTTAAGTATCCGTTGGGTCAATCATCCAAAAAGGACATGGGATATTTGACCAGATGTGGCTCAACGATCTAAGGTCAGGTGGGTTAAAATGGAGAGCGGCTACAGGAGTGTTATGCGATCGAGGAGCATCCCTTTATAATAGTTAAGGGAAAATTTATACAGACTGCTATAAGATCCAGTTTTGCTTTATGGTACGGAATGTTGGGACTCCAATGAAGAGCATGTTCAAAGGTTGGGGTTCACCATGCGAGGGCGAGAATCGGGATGTTAAGATGTGTGCGGAACAGACTCTACGGCGAGGATCGAATAAGAAATAAGTTATCCCCAGAGGCGCTAATGATATATTTTTGGATTAATATTTTACTATTTAAATAATATTGATTAATAATATAACTTGAAAGTTGGGATTAATGATATTAAATTAACTTAGGATTAATATTATTAATAAATAATAATAATAATAATAATAATCGTGAATATCATCATTATCGTTAATAACAATTAGTTAACAAAATAACTGAATGGAACTGATTAGAAATCAAATTGAAGTAAACAGGCCCTTAGTTGATGTGACTATGTGAGATTACTTTGGGAAGACCAACAAAAGGTGGGATTATTAATGTCAATTTTTCCTATTTTTTATACAGTAGCATGTAGCTATTTGAGATGACGTAATACATAATACTTCGTATAAGATAGTTTGTGAGATTCTATTCATTAAGAAGAATTAAAAATTAAAATAAAAATATACTTTGTAAGTCATAATTTCATACTAATATTTTAGGCGGTAAAAATATTATGAGAAAGTCTGGTGTTCACAATTGCCTATTACTYAAGTAATTAAATGTTTTTAGCTTTTATCTTTCTAAACTAWTTTATTTTGATGTTACAATGGACCCACAAATCTAGGAAATGGTAATAGCATCAAAGATTTTGCTATACCCTTCAATAGTATTAATGGCAGAAAACCCTTTTTTGTTAATAAGCATATTAAGAACGTGTTGCTGCTGTTGTTTGGTAGGATCCTTTCTGGGAAAAGCTGCTGTGGCGCTGYGTAGACAACAACTCCTATGAGGGTTGTTCTCTACCAGAAAGAAAGCAGTGGTGCAGTGATGAGACTCCAACTGAGGCAGGATGGTCTTATGATGCTGCAGATCAGCAGAATTTTGAAAATAGCTCTGCTTCTTACCAGGGTTGCTCGATTACTCCTGAACAAAGAGTGGATGGATGGTGTCTTGATGCTGTGGTTCAAGAGAGTGGTCAAGAGCTGACTCGGGATGATAGTGATATTCCTAAACCTGTCAAGGATGAAGATGGATGGTCTGATGGCTGGAAAGAGAATGGTCAGGAGCATTCCTGGGATGATGTCGATATCTCTAAAGCAGTCAAGGATGAAGATTCATGGTCTGATGGCTGGAAAGACAATGGTGGTCAAGAGTTGTCCTGGGATGATGGCGATTTTACTAAACCTGTTAAGGATGAAAGTGAATGGTCTGATGGCTGGAAGTGATTTTCTGTTTATATATCTAATTAACTTATTTTTTTTTTTTTTTGACGGGATCTAATTAACTTTTATTAATAGGTAGTATTGGTGAAAATAACTGGGTTTGTTAGCAGCAAGCAGGGTAGATAACTAAGCGAGTTTGCATCGTTGTTGTAATTACAGCAACTGCTCTAAGATTCTTTGAGCAGCACCCATGTCGCAATAGCTTATCAGGAATGTATAAATCCTTGTGCTTTTATTGTGTAACATGCTCAATGATTCAAGATAAGATATTCCGATGGAAAATTATATGCTTCTTGACTTTGTGTAGCAATGTTGCACAAATATACCATGAAAAGGATTGGATTTGGCCAACGAGCACGAAATGTGCACTTGAAGTAGTGATTTATGTCTTGTCAATTTAAAGTTTCACCTATCCAAACAAACGATTAGCAACTGCATCTCGCGGCTTTTCAAAACCATAATTCAATAGACGCCACACCTACACATTAATGTTTTCAATATTTGGATTTAAACATTGGAGTTCTATGATACTCTTATCAAAGCTTTTACATCACAATGCATTTTATTAAATCCTCTTTACAACAATTACCAAGTCTTCAATAAGAATTTGGCTAAGTCTCAATTAATTRGTTACAACTTTCTAGCTAGCCTTTTGATATCTACTTTGCAAAGTTGCAACTTATTCAGCTCAACCTTCAAGCTCTGAACCTCTTGTTTCATTATCTTCATCTGCTTCTGAACCTGAAAACATTCACTTTGCTTGTTGATAATCGTCTGTGCTTTTGTTCTTCGATACATCGATCCTTCRTTGACCATCGTGTTAACCATGTTCACTTGCTGAAGAAGTATAAATTGTGTGGTCATATTCAATGGCAGCCTATCATTCTTCATTACGTGCTCACGTGCTTCGTGTGACAGTTTATGGTATTCCATGACTCTGCATATCCCCTCCCTCTCTTCCTCTGTCAAGTTTGGGTGTGCCTGCAGTTTGTACTTAATCAGCTTAAATGACTATATTAACATATACCATGTACTAAAGTATCTGTCAAGATTTACGAATTAGCAGAAATTAAGCTTGWAGGTCAAACAATTACATGACAATAACTCTGAGTCAATCTGAGTGACAAGTAAAGATCAAGATAGAGAGCATACCTTGAGGTATCTATCAATGGCTCTGTAGAGATTGTCGTTGGAGTAACGAGCATTCCTTGGCAACGATTCTGCAAGCATTTGAAAGTGACCACTTGGAAGGTTCTTGTCCCTTGCTATAATTGCAAGAAAACCATCCACCAGTTTCCCAACTACAATGATCTTTGATTGCAGAATTGCTCAGCAGAAATGAACATTAAGTATCCACTATCCTTGCAACAATTTAACATCTACAAGTCTCACTTCGCCAAAATCTTAACCAAGAGGTCAATGGATTACAATTTCTCAAGGTTGAGCATCTTATCTCAAGGTTATACAATAAACTAGCATCAAACTTCATCATCATACCAAGCTTTAAAAGATGAACAAGAAGTTACAAGAAACCGAGTTTTCCTCAACAGAAACTATCCTGATTAAGCTCTCACAACACCACTTCTTCCTTGGCGATTCATGCTTTTTGATGGTTGTGTGATCGGACTCCAAAAGAGGTTCCCGAAAGCCATTTTGCAGTCCAGTAAGCTATGCAGGATCCCAGAACCTCCGCTTAACCCCTTTCTGCTTGATAAAGTCAGTACTTCAATGAAATGATCAATTCGAAGGGATTGACATTCTTCAAAACCACCAATTATCTGCCACTTTTTCTCACAGAATAATCTGTGCATTCCACCAAAAAAATTGTAAGCATTGCGATCATTGTTGCCAAGTGAAATCGCTGTGGGTCAGTGCAAACTTTCCAAGCAATTGCCTCTAAACACCTTTCTGGACTATTTAAACTTCTAGCTTGGTGTGAGAAGATGTTTCACAGGTTTTCAGAACATGAAATGTGTCTTTCCAGGAAGAAAATATTACGAAGCTTAAGAATGTTTCGGTCTTAGAAACAAGGTTCCCGGTCTCCAGATCCTCAAMCATTTCCAAAAAGTTTGCAGCACAGTATAATGGTGCAACATTATTCGCGGTTAGCTCAACCCTCCAACCATAGCAGAACTTCACTATTAAATCAAATATCTCTGCTCCACCAGGGAGGCTGTTCAGTTCAATATTTAAGCTGTTATTTCGCATGCCTGCGTTTCTCTTCTCAAATACAATTCTGTTCAGATAGGCACTCCTCGAGATCATAGGGAGCTAAAAATGAATACACAGAAGCGTCAGATGGTTCAGACAAGCACGATAAGTTCATGCGCCAAAAATACTCATGTACATCAACATATGACTTAAATAAAGCCAARAATGCAATATGCCAGTATGTGATACTGTATATGACTTCATAATTCCTATATCAAGACTGACAAACGAACTGAGACTTTGATACGGTTTTTATTTAAAGATAAGATGAGCATACGATGTGCAAGTGAAAGCTGTTCTTCTTTCCAATCTGTATGACCAGATCACTTGGTGCTTTCGCCTGAACAAACCTGAAATTAGAAGGATATCAGTATTAGCAAGAGCAGACAACCAAAAATSGAGAGCTAATAAGCAAAGTATAGAGCATAAGGAGACAWTTATGATGAAAAATWACCAATTGGAGCCTTTTCTTTCGATATCTTCTGCAATCAAATTAGTTGCAGATGGAATGATCACACAACAGTTAATTTTTTCCCTTAAACTCGAATCTTTTTTGCCATAACATCGCCTAGGACGCCTACCTATCATAGTGGCTTTCTCTTGCTGAGATACAAGAAAAGTGTTCTTCATTTTAACCTTCGAATTTATCTCAGCAAGAGGCTTATGGACAAGAAACAGGCTATCTATCAAACAGAACAGGCTTGAATATACAATGATACATCATGCAAGTATGTAATAAATGATGTATCTACTTCATAAGGACCAGCAGAATGTTCCGTCAGAAAGCATAATGATGCTATCACATCAAACAACCCCTAAGATGCGATTGTTCTGCGTRATTTTTTTTCAAAGAAGCTAATCTCAATGCAAGATTAGTGGCTAAAATATTGTATTATTGCTGTGTGATCTTGCCTTACTTGCTTATGGTTGAGGGTATTAAATACGCGAAGATAAATGGAAGACGGTTTTGACAAGCTAATTGATAAGGAAAGGTAGATATATGTGAATATGTGATTATGATCATATATGATGAGTGGTTATTGCTGTTAACTGGACCAACTCAACCAAAAGCTTAAGCTGATGGTTGAGGCCCAGGAATATGTTATATACTCTAACAATTGCATCGATTTGCCTGCTACAAAATGGCTGATGAAAAATAACTATGATCCAATCTCTTTAATTGACACAACTAGTTGTAAGCATTGAACAAAAACCAAGCTTTGCATTCTGTAGTTCATGGTCAACTTCATGGTCAACTTCATGGTCATGACTATGACTTCTTATTGGCAAACTACTATATATAAGTCCAGTTTATCAAGAAGGTAAAGATCCTCTTTAAAACCTGTTACTGTTAGGGCGCGTTTGGTTCCCGCGTTTGGTTCATATAATGGTATGGGTTGTTTTGATCTTCAAGATATCAAATACAGTAAGCAAATGTGAAAAAAAAGGAGCAAGATTTAAACATTAAATTGTTAAAAGCAGAATACTACATGAGTAAGTACATGTTAAGAAGTTGAATGAAATTGCATAACTATTGTTAGTTTGTAACATCTCCGTCCATAAATCCATCTAAACGTACCGGTCTTATTCTTTTAGACTTAATTAATTGAACTAAATCAAACTAAATAGGTATAGAAATTAAAGCTGATTGAATTGAATTCTTACATAAGGCTAAGGGGAAGTTCAAAAGGTTGGAATAAAATGGTATGAGAATAATAATCCCAAGGATATAGATTCATTCAAAGTTATTTTTAATTGTTAGAATTGATAGATTGATTATCCATTATTCTTGAAAAGTTGTTCGATTCATTCAAAGTTATGGATTTTAACAATACTAATGGCTTGAGGAAGGCTAGTGATTTCCGCACTTCATCACGAAATCCACATGAGTGCGGAAATAAGTTCTCCTTGAGGAGTATGTATTCTCAATCATTAAAAGAGTGATGGTGGGTATGAGATTGGAGGGGATAATAAATTCTTGGGTATGACATTTCATACTCCATCCGTTACACTTTAGTTGAAACAATTGACATTATTTATTAGAGATAAAATGTAGCGGAAGGAGTACCTAAAATCATGTTATGATAATGTTGGAGTAGAGTGATTGGTGGATTTAATTGATTGTTASAATTGTTGGAGTAGAGTGATTGGTGGAATTTGCACACTTCAATCCAACTTATTATCTCCCAAAACCATAATTTTATAATAGGAGTTGGATAAAAAGTTGCATTGAAGGGTGCAAAATTGCAAATGGAGGGGAAAAAGAGAAATAAGAAGAAAATAAAAAATAAAACAATCATGTGATCAACACGTGTAAAATAATAGTCGGAATAAGCAAGTCAACGTCGGTAAACAATTTAGAGTGGTGGTCAACAAAAAAATGACTTATGAATTTCGCAAACGTAAGAATTTGTCAAAAAATATTGTAAGTTAGATAGTTTTGAACAATTTTTCCATAACCCATGTAATTAAGATAGTTTTAGAGTAAATAAAATTACAAAAGGAAAATGAAATGAAGAAACATTATTTTATGTTATGAAAAAATTCTAATCATAACCCTTAGAACTATCGGCTATGAATAATAAACCAAAAATACAAGTAATACTATTTGATAAAAATTACTGCATTCGTAATGAAATAAAAGCAACAATTGCCCTTTTAGATATAAAAAAAAATTACAACAATTATACGAAGTACAACTTTTCTATTTTGTTCCCAATTAACTCTCTAATATAAAATTAATTAAAAAAAAAGTGATTCTAAAACTTCCAATTGCTTACCAATTTTTTTTAACTCACCTGACTATTCAGAAATTTTTACCATTTAAAAAATATATATTACCGTCTTAAACATTTTCCATACCTAAACGCTATATATAACATTATCTTTTATCATTCTAAAAGGAAATAATGAAAGTTGCTCCTTTTGAATTCCACCGCATTTTGAAACCGTTGCAAATTGAAATTACGTTTTAACCCTTTCATTCTCAACACACACAATGACACAAACAAGCAAACATTGATACATGTCCCATTTCAAAAATCAACGCAAAAATGCAACAAATTTCACAACCCATCACCCTAATCTCAATTAAACCCTCCTTAACCCCGCTAATCTCACAAACCCACAAACTAMAATCCAAAACCCACTTCCAAAATCCCATTATTTCTGCAAAATGGGGCAAAAGACGATCTGGGTCACAAAGATCTCGCAAATTCATCATCAATTCAATTGCATACATTGCTTCAACACTCAAGATTATACCTGAACCATTTGATTCGTTGGTGAGAGAATTCTGGGTTGCAGGAGGAGGTGCTGGAAATGGCGGGAAAATTGGGTTCAGAAATGGGTTTGGTGGTGGCGGCGGCGGCGGTGAAGGTGGTGGTCGTAGGAGAGAGAAACTAGGGTTTTGGGTGATTTTGCTGGTTTCTTCAAGTTTGGCACTATGGGTTTTCTTGGAGAAAGAAAGAGAAAGTGATTTGAGTTTCTGGGTGTTTTTGTTTTGTGTTTCTGCATTTGCTGTTTTTTGTTTGGTGAAAGGCAGGAAAAGAGAGATTAAAGATTGGATTTTGGGGTTTTCTTGTGGTGCTGCATTAATGGGGTTGAGTTTGAGAAATAATGAGAGTTTTGTGAGATTGTTTGATGCAATTAGGGCTAATTCTTGTAATTTTTTGGTTGTTTCAAAGAAGAGGAGAAGAAGTAGAAGATGGATATGAGAATATAAACTGGAAATTCTTTTGTTTTTTAAAAGCAAAATCTGTTGTTTTGTTGTTTGGGTTTGCAATTTTGGCTTGTGTAAATCCACACAATTGTAATTGAGATCTGTCATTGTATTGTATTAAATACAAGTGTTTCTTTTTTAATGTTCAATTCAAATTCATTAGCAAATGTTACTAAATTTTTCGSTTTTCAATTCARCTGTGCAAGCTGACAATGTTTGTTACTTGCAATTCTAGCAATAGCAGTTTAGCACGACCAGCAACACTACAGGGTAAAATGCAATCTCATCGAGTTTGAGAGATTTCTGTTGTATTTCTGAATGCCTTCAATTCACCCTGCACATGAAATTCATCTTCTCTTTCGTCTCTGCGAAAGCCAGAATTTAACGATATTCYGCAAGAATGTTTCACCTGCACTGTAGGGAGTTTCTGAATGCAGAACTAGAAAGAAGACATAGCATCATCCACATAGCAAGCAAAATTCAAAGTGATGCAAAAGTGAGATAAGTGATAGAAACAAAAGCCAGCTCTGTTAAAAGGTACCTTAATTGTTACAAACATGTAAGATAAAAGAGTTCACAAATTAAAAAGCTCAGGCAGAAATCTAATTAGCTTGAAGATAAATAGCAAACGAAACTCCGTTCTTTGTGCTATCAATTGGGACAGGTTCATGATCATCTGCTGCTTTTAAGTATACTCCAATGCAAACCTCTGGTCTGGCGGTGAAGATATTGTGTCCAGACTCTAGAAGGCTTATAAATTTTTCCTGTAGGTATCGATTCTAAATGTAATAAAAAAGCAATCATGTCTAAATAAATGTTCTAACAAATGGTCTGACAATTATTTGAGCATACAATTTCGAAAACATCACATAGATGGAGCCTGCTTTTTCACTATGCCCTCCAACAAGCCATCTATTCCAAAGCRAGAAGTTAAACTTTCTGGAGCTACAGGTCCTGGCAGCTTAAACGAGATGGAAAAATGACCAGGTGGGCTTAGATTCTGAGTTTGCATCTCGAATGTCATGCAACTCTTGTAAACAAACTTCTCCCCAGTTGTAGTAACACCTTTGATCGACACTGTGCCTTCTGGAGTCACATTACACGAGTAACCATCTGCAATTACATGGCAACTAATTAGATGTAGATAAGCTAAACATTACAAGGGCATGAAATACTGAACTACAAAATACAGATAACGGACTAATCACCTGCAATTCTCCTTAAACTAAACTCATATAAATATGAAAGGAGAAWACAGCCAAATAGCAAAGAATAACCAAGTCAAAGGGCATCTAGTTTCATTACAGTGAACAAACCAAAACAATTCAGTATAAAGGTAGAGAGGACAATGAATTTCAGCCATCAGTCTCTCCACTCCACTTAGACAGACATAGGATACTGACCCTAGACAAAAAGAAGTTGAAATTTTCGATACTGAAAAAATAAGTTAGCGTAGTTTCACCTTCTGTAACACCTGGAAGAGACACTCGGAAAAGGTATGTATAGGTGCTTTCCAAAACATTCATCTTCCCTATAACTGGCCCTAAAGCTCCAGTTGCTGCACCGCCGCTCAAAACAACTGCATTATGTGTAACAGATAGTACCTGATCCAATTTCTCCCCAACAGGTTTATTGGGAAAATACACCAAAGCTGGATCACCAGTTGGCCTCATGTATCCTCGAGGTTGAGACGAAATATTGTTACCATCTGATTTGTGTGGATCAACATAAGGCATGCTGTTAAGTGGAGCTATGTTCAGAGCTCCCTCCTCACGAGGTCTATATCAACAGCAAAGCCAAACAAATTATGTTAAAGGAAAATAAATAAAATCATATTAAAAAGTCAATAACTTGAGATTTGGGGAAACCTATGTTTTGTGACTTGTGTCAAACAGCTGATGTCATATTAAATTTCACTATTGATCCTAAAGTCGTAACTCATGATTAAAACACAAATACAAACCCAGAGATCAAAACTACAAAGTAACTAGAAAACCATAAGTCCATAACTATCAAACCCAAACAATAATATTAAGCTTATAGCTATAACGATTAACCGAAACAAAAATAATTAACTTATAACCTAGAAAAACATAACTATAAGCTTATAAAATAAAATCAATCAATCAAAGGCTCAATTGCTAACCATCGTGTGATTACAAAACCTAAAAAACTTAATATTACTTTAAATCCACAAAGATCACCCAAAAACCAAAAATATTTGAACAACTTTCATAACAATTAATCCACAACTAATACAAAAATAACTAATAACCCCAACTTCCATACACAATAACTCAGAAACTCACTTACTTTCATCTTCAAAATCCTCTATAAAATCTAAAAGATCATATTTGTCATAAATTAAACCCACGTAGCTTCTCCCCATTTCCATTTTCAATAATCAAGTTGTGTTTGAGAACTTCACTTCCATTTAAAATTTAAGAATTTAAAGGTGAAATCGTAATTGATGGCTTTCAAGTCCAACTCTTTTATTTGGGGAAAAATGTTTTAATATTCGAGTTCTGATTTGACTGCAATCCAACAGGGAAAAATAAGAAAAAGTATAGTAAAAAAATCTTGGTATTATCTCTAAAGAGTGATGATAAGATTGAAAAGAGAAAATGAATTGGAGGGAAGAAAGAAAGAAAGAAAGAGTAATGAGGAATGATACAACATAGGATTAAACTTTAATAAGTGGAAAACACTATGCATAGAGCATGGAAGTCCAAAATCACCCCACCACCATCAATAACAAATTGTAGTGCCTTTTATTCTAGCCACAATGAAAGAGAGGGAAAATAAAAGGAAAGGGATATTTTTAGGGTGTGTAAATAAGAATATGAAACGACGACCATATAAGAAGGTAATTTGGATTCTATGTCAACGATTGGTTAAATTTAATTGAAATTCAATAACAATTTCATGTGTTTGTCATATGCTTCAATTCCAAAATTTCAAAAGAATTTTAAGATCACAAACAAACATTAACAGCATTTTCAAATTCTTAATCTAAGGAGTGTTTTCAAATATCCTGGATTTGGTTCAGCTTCAACAATAAATTCTTTTGTTCACCGTTTTTTGAATTTAAAGTGAAATCTCAAACAAGAGATGGGAATGAATTTTAGTCTTGATTGAGATGCATTTTTCAATTCCAACAAATTCAAGTTAATAGGGAATACTTGGAGAAAATAAGAACACGGATATGGTGGCTTTAGCACTTGGGACTAGTAAGGATCAATTGAGTATATTCCCATCCAAACCAGAATTTGGATCAATTCCAATTGTGTTTTATCTACATTTGGATCCAAATTTATCCAAATTCTAACTCGATCTTGTGTTTTGTCCATTTTTTATCTACATTTGACCTCTAAAACATGTCCAAAATGGATCAACCCAATTAAGTTTGATATGGGTCGATCCATTTTGGAAATGTTCTAGAGGTCAAATGTAGATAAAAGATGGAAAAAACACAACTGAAATTCAATGATCCAACCATAAAGGCAATTTATATTTCCTTTTTTTTTTTAAGTCTATTAAATATGGATAAAATCCAATTACAAATTCTTCAAAATTCGAAGATAGTTCTTTTAATGTGGTTGATTTTGATTTTGATTTTGATTTTGGTTGTTCTTTAGATTTGGAGATAAATTACATATTAGGGTTTTAAGGGAGTTTCTCTTCATAGTTTTAAGGTTTTCCTCGGTGTGATTATGAAAATTTTCCAAACATGTGTTTTGCATTCCACGTGGTTAAGTGTCTTTTGGTTTATCTGATTATGAGTTATGAGTCTTATGAMAAATGCCCAAATGTTTGTTTTACTCCCTCCGTAACATAAAACTTGCAACACTCTATATTTGGATGTAACAAAAAAAATTGCAACAATTGTACAACTTTCCTCATTTGGTATATTATTAATGGCAAAATTACCATTTTTTGGGACCACTTCACTGTTTCACTGCCTAACCCACTATTAGCTTATATTTCATTGAAATGAGTGCTAATACRACTGTTACATTTATTCCGTTACGAAGGGAGTACATGGGTATGGACACTTGACAGTTGACATTTCATTTCCGGCTAAAAATATGGTAAATTTTCACAATTCAGCCAAGTGTGACACTTACACTAATATACACATACCTGTGTTGGCCGTGTAGAGCCAAGTAACATAGTTTGACTCTAATCTATCCTAGAATTCAGATATTTCTCAGGATTTCACAATTTATTGGGAGCTTCTAAAAAGTTAATGCACRAAAACATGGGATAAGATAAAATCATGCATGGATCACTTTATACAACAAGCTTAGACAAGTTCCAATGCCTTCTAAATCAAACTACTTGATTATATAATGTATCGACATTCATGGTTACTAATCACACATAGAACAAATAATCATGTTTCAACAAATATACAGTATGTTACCAAAGAGAATATACAYAATCATGTTCAWCCATTACTGGGTAAAAGATTTAATAAACTAGATTCCAAGCAACATGGATTTAATTTTTCCACTCCAATAGTAAGTCAACTAATTAAAATCAAACGATGTTCATCTCATAAGAATAACTGAATAATGGTTGTTGTTGTTCCACGTAAAGCCACATTTCACTTTCTCCACAAAAGAATTGTGCTCCAGCCTACACAACAAGGTCTAAACTCTACACAATATTCTAGTGATACCAATACTTAAGCACCCTCTTTAATAAGGGAAATCACCATTTTTCTTTTGTTAAGAACGTTGCATAGGATAGTACAAGCATTTGATATTTCATACGGTATACAATTTTTTAGGAGCTTAAGGCTTATCGACAAGAACATAAGATGAGGTACAAACTATGTTACTTGGACTCCTTCATTTACCTCATTTTTTAATGCAAATGAGCAACATACGCAGGGTACAAATTTAAGAGAGAGAGAGAGAGAGAGAGAGAGAGAGAGAGAGGGGGGGAGGGGAGGGGGGGGGGGGGGGGGGGGGGGGTTATGAAAACTCTAACCTCTGATCGGAAGGGTCCAAGGTGGGGTAAAGTCAATGCTTAAAACCCCTTCCTCATTTAACTCATTAATTGCATGTCGTTTAGTATCGTGTTGGACCTAACATCAACACTTGGATACTATCCGGATTTAGGTAAAATAGGGTACAATCATGCAAATTACTTTCCCAACACGTTCAATCATGTTTCATCATCTACTAGACCTAATTTTTTTATTATATAATATGGAGTATATACACACTTATGGTTACATATCACAAGCATGAATCTTCTTGAACACGGAAACTCGATTCTCAACAAATTAAAAAAGCAAGATAAACACATAACCTAAAGAGCACTATATGTAACTTATAATCACCCTCTTCAATCAATATCATCAAAATCGGACTAAGTACACTAGCAACTTCAATTTCTCTTAATCAAGCAAACACACTCACCCACCAAAAGGTCACACCCCACAGAAATTTTGAAGTTTAAACTTCCCGCAACACGACACAAAAACCTAACTAATTCCCTCCATTAAAATGTCAAAAAATGGGACTCCAAAAATCACACCATAACATTGAGATTCATTTTTCATTTCTATTTAACAATTTGATTCTCATAGACAGATAACAAAAATATAGCCAGAAAATCAAATTGACTAAAACAAAGAGCAACAACATGTCATAAATATGAGTATCTACACACCAAAATAACCCTAATAACATTTGATACAATTTCTCAGTAATCTCTACTTAATCATTGACTCATACAGTCATACAAYGTACATTCAATGCAATCTTCAACGCAAATGCATTAAGAAACACTCAAAACTCACAATTAATCTTAAAAAACAAAAACAAATTAAAAAAACTGAGTAAAAACACAAGTATATTCACCATCTATTAATCTCCTCAAAATCAAACACACCATCTATTAATCTCCTCAAAATCTGACTAAGTATATTCACAACTTCAATGAACTCAGATCACGTTTCTCAAAATCAAGCAAACTCAGTCATCCAACAAAAGGTCACATCCCATAGAAATTTTAAAGTTTAAACTTCCCGTGACACGACGACGAAACGACAACCTACCTGATTTTCTCCATCAAAATGTCAAAGAATGGGACTCCAAATATGACACCAAAACACAAAGATTCAATTTTCATTTTTCATTTCCATTTTACAATTTGACTCTCAAAAACAGGCAAACCAAAAATCAAGTTTACAAAAACAACACATCATAAATATGAGCATTTAGTCATCTACATACAAAAATAACCGTAACAACATTTGATACAATTTCTCATTGATAATTTAATTTCTGCTCATTCAATAACACTTGCAAGCATACCTTCAATGCAATCTTGAACACCAAAGCATTAAAAAACCACTAAAAATTCACAATTAATCTTAAAAAACAAAAACAAATTAGCAGGCATAAAGCGTAAACAAACCATCCAAATGAAGTAAAAAAAAACTAGTTAAAAAAACCAATAAATAACATTTGAATCAGAACATACAAGTGCAGAAAATCAACAAAAACAAGTGTTTTACTAAACCAACAAAAACTAACAGAAGAAACAACAAGAAAAAAAAGAGAAAGAACGTGAAAGAGGAAGTTACCTGAAGGAAGAAGAAGCCATGAGAGTTGAAGTTGAAGTTGAAGGGTGAAAGAAAGAGAGCGAAAATGAGGCGAATTTTAAGTTAGAGAGAGAGAGAATTGGAGAGAGAAAGAAAAGGCTTGAAAACAAACTATGAAAAGGTGCTTAGAAAATACAAATATGCTAAGTTTAATAATGCAAACATTGATTTTTCTTTCCTTTTATTATTTGATTGAAGAGCAACGATTTCATGTGTCAATCCTCAAGTGGGAAAGCAACCATTTGAGATACTAACGGATGCCAAAAATAAATACTCCTCTCCGGCCTACGGAGTGGCAATTCAAAAAGTGATTTTCCCGTRATTACGATAGGGATGTTGAGTCATRTCATATCGTRTTTTTTCTAATTAATTAGGATTCGTTTGGATATCATTTCTTGGTTTTCAAATTTTATTTTTTAAAAATAAAAATTTAAAACAAGGAAATCAGAAAGAAAAAACTGATTAATTAACAAGTGCACTTTTCAATGTTGATTTTTCAAAATTATCATGATGGCAAATACACGACTCTTAAGAACAGAAAATAACTAAAAGAAACAAAACCGAACAAGCTCTTAATTATGATTTTATAGATGGATTAGCTAATACAATCTAATTACGTAATGGGGTCTCATGCTGGAAATTTTTTTGAGTTTCTAATATCCATAATATGAATTTCACAAAGTAGGCACAATTAATATTGTCTAGAAAGCACAACCGTATCATGTCACGTAAATTTATTCAAAGGACGTGACATTGAAATTAGCTGATGTAATGAAATACATTGAATGGATGCTTGTAAATTTCATCTCTTGATTGAGTAACATAAGACTTAAAAATAACAATTATTTAGAAAAAAACTTTCTCATATAATGTGAATTTATAGAAGATATCTTCAATTCAAGAGTTAGTAGTTTATTACAATTTAGGGTTTTTTATGGCTGACTTTGTTTTTTAAGAGAGATTAACGAGATAGAATGGAAGGTGACGAAGACCGGTAGACTCTAATAAGAGTAACCAGAACATTGGATGCTACCTAAAAATTTACTTTTGTTTCCTAATATGGGCATGTATAGGTACACGTAGTATATAACTTACTTATTGAACGCTCAATATTGTATCATCATGCAATTCACATTGTCTAATTTTATTTATATATGTAGTCGCAACAACCTACGCGAATTGTTTGGGCATATTTTATGTTGCGCGGAACTTTTTGGACAAACTTTTCACGAACCCAACCTTTCGTTCGTTGTTTGGTGGTGATGATGGTTCGTGGGGTTCGAATCAGGTTGTTGTTAGGTGGTGGTGGTGGTTCTGTGGGGTTCAATTAGGGTTGTTGTGGTGGTTGTTCAAATAATGGGGTGTTGTAAGGTTATGTGGTGGTGTTAAGGAGGAAGAAGGTGGTCCTTGGTGAAGATTATGTTATGTTTAACTATTAATTAAGTTAGATTATAGGATGATAAGGTTAGTTTATGGTTAGCTTTAACATGTTTTAATCTGTTTTAGGTGAGGGTAAAAGAGACATTTCATAGCCCACAAACTTGCCCAACATGGAAAAAAATTTGTTGGCAATTATTATATATTTTCAAATATGATACTTGTTGCGATTAATGGATACGGAGAAGTAGTTTAATTAATATAGTGGGACTTTATAAATATTTGATTAACATTTTTTATTCAAATATACTCTATTATTTTGATATAATGGTCACCTTTATTGTACACTAGTACGAAGTATATACAGTCGTCCTCATATTAAATTTTTAATTTTATGTACAATAATATACGAGTATTAATTTTATTAACTTGACGTATACAAAATTTAGTGAAGCTAAAAATATATACACCTCATCTAGTTTTTATACATGCACGGTGCACCATTTCTCATTAATAATCCCACTTTCAGTGATTCGCTAAAAATAATACCTTCATCACTTGATTTCATAATAATCTCGACTTTACCTTAGATATTYTTAAAATGGGCATTTACCTGTTGGTAGCTTGTGGCAAYCGGTTTATCAAGTAAAACTCGACACAAGTCAAATTATAAATTTATAATTGGTTTGGATTTTATTTTTTTTAAATTCAATGATTTTTTTTCTTGGAAAAATGGAAACGAATAATTCCACCTTTTGGTGGTCTTCAATAAATAATCCGACCTGAGCGTAATTACCGAATATACTAAGTACTAACCTTTACCAGCTATCTTCAATTATTATACTAAATGACCTATAACCTGTTACACAAGTCGTTTTTTATTTTATTTTATTTTATTTTTATTTTTTTAGGATAATGAAATAATCCCTCACCCATACACCCCTCCTAACCTAACCACCCCACCACCCCACCACCACCACTGCAGCCACCACTGTGCGCAACCATCTTTTGTCCGCTTAATCTCCTCCATCTCATACTTCCTCCCCTTCTTCAATGGCCTCTATTACGGCCACTTCCTCTTCGCCCAATTCCCCCCTCTCACACTCATTTTCGAACCCCTTTCAGCAGATTTGGCAGAAACTAGRCAAAGTTTTCATCATTTTACTTTGATTAACATTTGATTGTTGCATATTTTKCATCTTAATTWGAGCTCTTTCAATACAATGCTATGTAATATTCAACCTTCGAAGTTCCACTGTTTTGCTATCGCTATGAACCATTGTTTCAATCACATTGTTGCCTTCATTTCTTCAAACCTAGCATATTCAACCCCAAATGAAATTACCCAGAAACAAATTCGACGGTTTGATGGTTCAATCTCTCATAAACACCATGATAAACAACCACAATTACTGGGTTTTATTGATAATTTGAGGGATGAATTGGCCCTTCAAACCCTTCATGGGAAGGTAATCAAGAATGCTACCATTCTAGATTTGGATGTTGGGAACTATGTGCTGAGTCTTTATGTGAAATTCAGGGATTTGGGTATGTACTGCTTAGAAACTGTTTGATGAAATGTCTGTGAGAGATGTTCATACTTGGACAGTTCTGGTTTCAAGGTTTGCTCGAGTCGGRTTGTTTCGAGTCGGGTTGGATTACTTTGCTGGAATGCTTACTGAGAGAGTTTGTCAGAATGGTTTTATGCTGTCGAGTGTCTTCAAGTGTTGTTCTTCTATGGGTTTGGTCAATAATGGCTTAGAATYTTTTTATTTTTTTTAAACCATTAACCGGTTAAAGGGGGTGAGGAGAGAGGTTTAATAGGTAAACCATMGCATWTTGTATAATTATTGAAGATAGGTGTTAAAGGTTAGTATATTCCGTAATTACGCTCGGGTCGGATTATTCATTAAAAACCATTGAAAGGTGAGATTATTCGTTTCCATTTTTCCTTTTTTCTTTGTTATTTACAAATTACAAAGTCGGTCATGACCACCACCATCTAGGCATCCAATCATCCACCACYATAAAAGCCCATCACAACCATTTTGCGACTTCGGTTGCTCAATAGCCACCAAATATTATCTTCTACAATTAACACAAATCAAAATCATCCACTTTTAAAAWAATTCATCAGTAATTCAATCAAGTAGTGCTAATTTTCACAGTCAAGATATCAATCCACCAAAACCATAGTAAGAAATTTAACGTTGCAACTTTATTAACTTCATTTAAGAGCACATTGAATTGGTTACACGGAGGCGTGACAAGTGACAACCCGTTGGTGTTGTTGGTTGTAATTGCTTGGTTTTGAACTCAATTCTTCATTGGTGCTAGATTGTTTAAGGTGATATCTTAGAATAAAACCACAATAAAYAACAATTGTAATCAAKAAAATTCACATATTGTTGTTAAAATAAGACAATTGAATTAGTACCTTAGAAGAAAAGGAGGTATAGAATAAGTAAGTTGAGGTGGAAAGTTGACACTATTATTTGAATTACGAATGCAAGGAGATGAAAATTTATTGCTTTACTTATAATTAAATTAATTTTCTTGTGCTATATTTATAGCGTTATGGAGGGTGCTATGATGAGTGATTGGGGAGAAGAAGATGGTGGTGGTGAAGAATAAGGAGGAAATAGAAGAGTAAAGTATGAACTAAGGAGTAAGTAGTAAGGGTTTAATAATTTAAAAAAAGTAATATTAACCACCATTCAACCTTGCAATTTTAATTTTTTTTTAAAAAAACCTTTCATGGAAGCTTCACCCATGGTTTAAGTGCCTAGCTTTGGTGTTTCCCATGGTGTAAGCGCCCAAGACAAGCGCCCAATCCATGGTGGCCGTGCCAAAGCTAGCTAGGCGCTTATCCATGGCCATGGGTGAAGCTTCAATGGAAGGGCACCTTCTTTTTCAATTTTTTATTGAAATTGGTATGGTCGTGGGCGCTAACTTGTTGGCCGGTTTCCCTTGAGGTGGTGCACAAACTGCAAAGATGGTGCAAACTACGGGGAGGTTTGAACTTCGAAGGGATGTGTGGTGGTTGGCTGCTGGGCGTATGTATCGCGTGGATCGGACGTGCGAGTGGTTGGTGGCCTAGTGTTATGAGGATGATTGGATGTTGTAGCGTCGTGGGTGTAGTGTTGTGGTGTTGGATGCTAGCGGTTTTTGTGTGGGGTGCAAAGGGTACGGGTCGTTGAGGGAGTTGGTGGGAATAGAGAAAAGTGAATTTATTAGGGTAAATTTGACTACTCCACTCATGAAATGATGAACTTTTGTAAAATAAATGCACTGAATAGCATATCACCTTTAATAAAATAATAGGTTAAAGGGATCATATTTAAAGTAAGAGTAACTGAGATATTTCTAGCGGACCATCAAAGGCGAATAAACTATATTTCATCAATTTTAAAAAAATTGCAAAACTTCTGCACTGTTCTCTTTTTCACAAAAGATATCTTTATCTCTCTCCGTAACACTTTGGGTTCCCTTTATTTTTTCCTTCTATATACATCTCTCATCTCTTCAAATCTAGTTTTCCAATTCATTGATTAACTAGTTAACATTCTTCGTCTCAATGGTCAATTTAGGGGTTGTAATTAGAGATTTGAGAAAGGAGTGTGGTTTGGTTGGCAAATGCAAAAAGTTGACTTCATTGTGGATATCAGATGTTGAGGTGCTGAAGCTCTAGACGTGTTATATGCGATGAAGGTGGCGCTTGGATCGTTGGTCAAAGAAAAGCAATTGTGTGAATGCGGTTTGCAAGCTTCAAAAGAATTGGTCGAGCCTCGATTTCTCTTAATTTCCATGCCTTTTCCTTGTGTTAAAAAAAGAAGGAAATAAATTAAACCATGTAATTCAAAAAGTTGAAATAACTATTTAAAAAATATGATTTTTTTATGAGACTATTTAAAAATATGATGCAATTTTTATCACGCCAGAATATGTGCTCAGCCCATAAACATTTCTACTGCTTTGTCATATATAATACAAGTTACTCCGTTAGCACAAGACTTAAAAAAATACCATCAACGCTTTCAACATTACCATCAAATTTTGGAAATGTTTATTTACGGAAATGAAACATATGGATTAGAGAAAGAGATTAAATAATGATAATCTAATACGTTAATGAAACTTTTTTGCCATTCCATATGAAATTTCTAAGTATATAAAAATGTCATGTTACTCCCTCGTTTTTTGTTTAGTTGTTTCAGTTTCTATTTTGGAGTGTTTTCAAATAGTTGTTCCATACCAATCGAAAATTAACTTTTTTACTTTATTTTATTTACTCTAACATAATGAATTACGTTTCTTAAAGTCACATTTATTATCTACCCAATCTATATTACATTCAAAAATTACTATTCCAAAAAAAATTCATTCACCATTTACTCTTTTACCTAACTTACTCAACTATTTATCTAACTTACTCAACTATTTTATTAACTCAATCAAAATCTTAAACATTCGGCAAATGGGTATGAAACATTGAAACATCTAAAAAAACGGAGTGTAGTACATCTTAAAAGAGAGGAAAAAAAAATTAAAATATAACAAAAATGTGAATACTTGATTGATTGGGCTCTACATTTTGAATTAAAAAATAAAACACATATTTAACTTTGAGGAAAAGAAGAAGATCAAAACAGACAAACGAATTATTATGCATCAAAATAACAAAAAAATTATAGCAAAAAATATGGGAAGGAAGTTTTTGTCAAAATATTAAAACTGTTTGATCCCGTGCAAATGCATGATTATAATAATATTATAATTTGTCATATTTTAACCCGGATCCCAAAAAAATTGTGTTATGTTTGATGCGGAATGAATTTACAAGTTAGAAAAAAGATAGATACAGTAAGAATGACAAAATCGCAACTAACTTTAATGAAAAATTTATTTTATGAGAAATAAATGATTTTTTTAAACATGATTTATTATCTCCATTTAATTTAAAATAGTTGATTATTTTTTTTTACATGATTAAATTAAGTAATTTGGATCAATGATAAAATAAAAACAAAACATTTCATTTTCAAATTAAATTTCAGCGCGTTTTTCTGTGGTAATTGACCCACAAAAATAATTTAAATTGTGGAAGACACAAAGAATAGCAACATAACATAAAAAAAGTTCATTATTGACTTATTGTACGAGTGTGGGCGTCATCGGGTCGGACTGGTCCCGGTCCTTTACCCGCTAGTAATTTT
>SNQN01003300.1:37602-62739 GCA_008642245.1 Bassia scoparia | reverse complement strand
ATACAAATCACTGAGTCAGAATCACCCTCCAAAATTGATGCTAATAGCAGTTTGATAAGTCGAGCCTTTTACTCAGACTTGGACTGTTTGGTACCTTAGTCCACTATTGGGACAATCTACTAGATGGTCCCCTTTTTACTCCACATTAAAGAGCAAGCCCCATATAGAAGATGAATTGGTTTTTTAAAATTTTACCTTTGAAGTTCTCCCCTCTGATACAGGAGCGTTCTTTAAATCTATTTTGGAAGTGCAATGCTAAAATCTCAACTTCATCCTCATTCTAACTGTTCCCTTTATGGCTATGCTCTGCTGGGTTCCTTCTACAGACGTAGAGTCAAATACAACTCATAGTGTCAATAAGGGAGCCAATCAGCGTTCCAGAGAGACAAGTGGTAGACGAAATTATTGGCTCAAAATAAATAACGTAATGATCTGAGAGCGTTCAGTGTCCACTGCGAGGGATCCGTGTATTGAAACTCGCGCACTATCTATATCTTTCTAGATACCTCATCAGAAATTTTTTTCCCCAAGAGGATCTAAGGATCATTGATTCATTGTCATATGGAATCTATCGAAACAATCAATTGATACTTTTTCATACCCTTGTTTCATAGCAATAATATCATATTAGACATCAAGGTAAAACAATTATAGATCTATTTTACCGAGGAGATTCAGCTGATTTCACAAGCAAGATCAAAAGAGTATCCGCAAAGTGGTTTATTGCTACTGTTAGGACACCCTAAGTCCAGAAGATGTCGGGCTATAACACTCTGGCTCACCTATATCGAGCCAGTAGTGTTAGATATGATACATTTTCTTCTGGCATTCTTCTCACAGCAACATTGTATAATCTGCAGTCACAGAAGGCACGCTCACTCACTCGTCTCTCTGCGCACGCTCCTTGGTTCACCTTCAGAGTCAGTCTTCATGATGTTGTATGGGACCGAAATTTATATGACGCACGGCCAGAGAGGCATTCAACAGTCTAATCCCGAATATATTACATTTTGATCCTATTGTTCCACCATGCATAGACTCTCCCGTAAAACAGAGAGGTGTTTTGCTATCATAACCGATAGCACATAATTCACTGAATATAACAAGCTTGACTTACATCGTAGATAATTACTCTTAGAAACCTTTGGCTCTGTACTCTGTAATTGTAAGGTTGGGCTAATCTCACACTAGCAGGTAAGAAGTGGCTATGGTGAGAATGATGTGATAATCTCGGCAGTATGAGAGATTCTGGTTTTGCTTTTGACCTAGAATGTGAACGAATTTGGGGACTAACGTGTGAATTACACTTTTGGTTTTGTTATTATATATTTGTCCCTATAATTAACAAAAATTTATGCGCATGCGGAATTAAATAAGCAGATGAATAGAGAAAAGCGGTATTGTAACGAGACACAAAGCTCTAGCTACGTACTCAAGTACTATCCATAACTCTTTTATTAATTGCAAAGCGCTTGAAAAACAAAGAATATGCTCACCCTAACTTATTTCCTAGACTCCGGAACTAGCAACACGCTCACATCAACTCTTAATGTGGCACTCGTACTTGCAGTAGAGAAGAGGGTAAACACACTCATAAGAAATTGCAACTTTATCAATGTAGGAACCCACACCACCACGAGGCTATCAACCCCTTTGATAGTACTTTACAAGAACAATAATTCTCTCTTATGAAATTACAATAATTATATAACGTGCATGACGTATGAGATAATGACTCATGATAATGACTCATAGTAGTGAACTTATGCTTTCTGTGATTTTTCCTCCAAGTGAATTTCTCTTTTTGATCCGTGAGAGGTTATGAGAATATAGAAGTTATAGACGGTAATATTTATTATATTTAACATACCTAGTATCCATATAATTCTAATTTTGCAGCAAAAACAAGGCAAGTATTAGTTTTTGAAAAGTTTTCGTTGTTCTCTTAATCCTAAGATTTTGATCGGAAAAGATATATACTCCAGTTAGATTTAAGTTTAATAACATATCCATGCATATAATTCCAGCCTGCAAATATCTTTCAAATAATCCATTTTAAAATATTTTAGAAAAACCTTTTTTCACAACTCAGCCAATTTACGCTTCAGGGACCAGGGTTCCCACTTGGGTCCTTGAGTGTTTATGATTCTGTTCAAGTATACGCTGTTGTAACCAGTAAGTTACACAAATACTCAAAACACTATGAGCATTGTTCATTTCATTCAATCATACTACCAGAAGCTAATTACCTGAAGAAGTCATGGTAATAAACTCTCACTTAAGCAGTTTCTCATCTTCATAAAGTAATTCTTCAAAGAACTTGAAATCTATTCCTTCAATTACTCAAATCATTATGAACAGGAGTATTCGAATATGTAGAGAAAACAATGACAGCTTCTTCATTCGATATCAGTTTCGAAAAGGGATGCTTGATATCAAGTCTTGGCGCATGATCTATTACTGCACATATAACAATGTTAACATGCAACAAAAGATATATGACTGTTTTTCAGAATAATAGTCAAGGAAACAGCTCGTACTAGTTCTGCACCAGTGAATGAGCTTTTATATAATCAGCTGTTCCCTGTAATAAACAAGTTAGTTTCAAAGCATTCTCATGAAATATTAACTTGTCTAGGGAAACAAGTATCCAAACTAGCTAGTTCCCAGAACCAACTACATTCATACTTTAATCATCCTGTTTCCTGTAAGGGTTTGTCATCATTCAAAACTTAAGGAACTCAACAAATACCAAGTCATAAAAAAGTGAAATAAAACAAAGAAAATTAAACATGATAAAAATCTAGAAAAAACCTATCTACGGTATTTACGGTGACCATACTTTTCTATAATTGTTCTCAAGTTCTTCCTTTGTTTATTCTAATTATTACTCTATATTTTTCTATAAAATTGGTATTCACCCCTTGAATTGATTATTAACTAAACATATATTCCTAACAAAACACGTAATTAATATATACTTAAGAAAATACACGAAAGAAAACACCAAAATTAGGTAAAAATCAAATTAAATCAAAGATCTTACATATTTAGTCAATTTTTGCCAAAAAAAGGGAAAAACAATTAAAGGAGAAGAAACAAACCTGACTTCARGATTAGTGCAAATTCCAACAGCAACACCAACAAACACAAAAAGAGGGTATATCTCAAGAATTCGGACACTGGGAAATGGCATAACAGTAGTAGACTAATGCAGAATTCTTAATGACTTGAAGTTGTTTCTGATTGTTTTTCTCATGTCAAATTATTCAAAGTTGTTGCATAAGATACTTTTTTTAAAAACATACATACTATGATACTACACTACTCCTTTCGGGGTGCCTTGCCCTGCCTTCGTCTTTTTTTAAGCAATTCTTTAAGTCGGTAGATTCTTGTTTACTAATTATACTTTTTTTTTCTTTCAACAGACATATAAAAAATGAGTTTCCGAAGTAAGAAGACCTTTGCAGCTGCAAGTGATATAGGAAATGCATCAGACAATAAGCAACTAACTTCTGTTGCATATTCTAGCCTTAAAACTTCACAAGCGCTTAAACATCCAATCCCTGTAACATCACAACTACCTAAACATTCAAGCTTTGCGACATCTCAACCTACTGAACCTGCATGCTCAAAAACATCACAACCAACCAAGCTGCCTTGCAACCCATCTGCTAGTAAATGGGGACCATTCCACCCCCGGATACCTCGAACATCTCAAACATTTGGGTACATAGCTGAACCCATCAAGCCGTCTTTGGCTGCAAAAAATATGACAAAGTTCACTCTGACCCCTTCTTTGAAATCGACCCAACCTTCAATGCTTGAATTACCTTTGTGACTACAAAAATCTGATATTAGGAACTCAAATTCAGAGTCTAACCTAACTCAACCAACCCTTGAGATACCAAAACAGTCCATTGTACATACTACACAAGCGTCATCGCAACAACAAGGAAACTTGAACCAAATCATGTCAATGGCATCAAATCAGAAACTGAAGTTTGCGGGGTCGTAGAAGTAACATATTTTCATGGGTCGGCAACATAATGCAGAGGCTACTAGTGCACCACAGCAGCAACAAAGAAAATCCTTAGTCTCATCGCAACAAAAGGAAGTAGAATTTATGTAAAAAGAAGTGCAGCAACCCTCACTCAAACGTGCTCCTGCTATGTGTCCTAATATTGGAACAAAACCATCACTAGAAAAAAGAGTAGCTGCTGCATCAATGGGAGCAACAAAGCCTCAGATGTCACSAACTCCACCCACTCTACAAACAATGACATCAGAGAAAAATCAAACTGAAAAGGATGATAACAGTGAATCAATTCAGCCATTTCAAAGCAAAGAGCCTAATCCTTACATGCATGAAACGCCTAATACAAAACACATGGAACGGTCATCTCCACACATTGAGAGTGAATTAAGGCAAAATCACAGCTTGGTTGAGTCTTTCGCTGAATTCGAAGACTTCAACGAAGTAGAAATCGAGATCACTAGCCTGAAATATGAAAATCTTCCAAACTTCGACGTAAAAAAAAAAAAAAAAAAAAAAAAAAAGGGGGAAGCGTACCTAATCCTGAATTGGCCTGAAAAAGTACTTTGTGAGAAGGATGAGGTATTAGCATATGGTAAGCGAAAATCTTCTATAATTTCATTTTGGATATATATCTTAATGTAGCTTTGTGTTTTACTAGCTTATTGATTGTTAATTAAAAATTAAAAATTTTTATTGTGCCAAAATAAGGATTTACAAATGCATGTTTCTTTGGGCAGATGCGAATGGATGAGCCACCTTGTTAAAGGTCTGTTCCAACCTCGAGATGTGTGGATTGATAACGAGTTTAGTCCTCGTGAGTTTAATGATACAACCAACCTCTTGGAAAAGGTGGTTCATCCTGTGAGGTTTCTTGGAGATGTTGCAAAAAGAGAATCTTTTGTCCAGTTGGGTATACAAGATGGCATATGATGAAGAAGACAATGAAACTGATGTTATCGATATTGTTAGGGTATGTCTTTCTATTCGACATATTTCCAACAAAACTACATACACACAGTGCACACCATCTGACGCACATTAACTATGAGCTGGCTTTTTTCATGCGGATGTTTTAGAATATCACTACATACTACAAGCACACACAACTATGAAATTTATTACGAATATAACTATATAATTATAGAAATGTTTATTTGATAGAGACATGTCTAACGTAATCAATTTATTTTGTTTGAAGAAACATTTTATTATCCTGGCGGAGAATTGTTTGACATGCAATATTGAAGGTACCTCTAAATCATGGAAGAGGTATAGTGTATTCCTTGAAGGAGGATTATTTTTAATCTTAAGACGCGATCAATTAATGAAGTTGTTAATAACCCACTTGATGGAGTAAATAAAATAATGACGGATTTGGTGCATTATTGGCTTTCAGATCATTTTGAGGTATGACTCTAAAAGGTTTATAATTTATATTAAGGAAGAGACACTTTAGCTAATTGTATTTTTGTTATTGGAGTTGCAGAATTATCCAAACAAGGTAAAGAAGCTCGAGCATCACTAGCACAAATCTCACTTCAGTGGTGCACAAGTTTGCCAATCGAAGAGTTGATCTTGTATAAGTCTCTTTTTTTTAAAAAAAGATTACATTTATCTTTAGTTTATTCCTAGAAATATCTTTTAACTCATTGTGATATTCACCCTTGATTTTCAGGAAAAGAAGAAAGGACGTTTAGCGAACTTGATTTCTATAAAGAAGTCTATAACAAAAGGACGGAAGCTTTAAAGAGGGTCCGCTATCTAGTCATTTGTTGTATTATTTATATAGAAATCAAATTATTTTAAACTATCAAATGTCAATCCATCAAGTATTACATATTATTTTTGATTTCTTAACAGGAGGATGCAGACACTAAGGTTACGGAAAACCTTGCAAATTCTTCCAAGTCAAGGGTTGAAGTTGAGAATGAGATATTTAATGAGCCTATGTATAATGATGAAGTTCCTAAACGTCCACTGAATTATGGCTTTGGGGTGAAGCAAAGTGACATTTTTGGAGTGCAAAGCATTTTAAGGAAAGAAAAGTCAAGCTATGTTAACCAAGGAACGGTTGAAGTGGAAAACYTGAAAGCAGAATTATCAGCCTTAAAGAAGCAAAATGAAGACCTTCAACAAAAGAATGGAGTTTTAGAGACTAAATTCAATGAAACGACTCATACATTTAAAGCGGTTGCTGCTCAGTTGCGACAAGTTCTAAAGGCAGTGCGCAATGGAAGTGCTCCGTCACAACTTATAGACGGTGCAGAAGTCGCGTTATTTGTTGTGAATTCTGAGGTAAATGTTTCAAGCAACAATGATGGCACGAAGTAGGTTCAGATACACACCTTCATTATCTTGGTTGGACACCTCTTTTGAAGTGCTACAAGATTATTTTATGGGAGGAATGTATATATTTAATTTCCTTGGACTTGTCTAATTATCCATTATACTCTTTGATGGATGTTTGTTTTAAGGTTTGGTAGCTACTTATAAAGAACTACTCTTCGAACATATTTAAATGCCTTTAATTTTGTATGTAAATGAATAGTTGTCTTTAATTTTGTATGTAAATGTCAAACCATGAAGATGGTTATATATGTAAACTTTTTCATTTTCTTAATTATATATATATGTACATAGCATAGATTGTATATAAATTGTTCAAAATCGTTGAACATTGATGCGTAGATCATTATATCACTTGTATGTATAATTTTTTGCAGGAACACAAAAAAAAGGTATATTTGGACGCTTTTTTGTGTCCAATTTTTAAAGATGGGACATAGAAAAGTCTACAACTATTAGGACTCAAAAAAGACGTCCCAATGTATATGGATCAAAAAAAGCGTCCCAATTATTTTCAATAAGGACTGAAAAAAGCATTCCAAAAATTCGTAGGGGGACATTATTAAGCGTCCCAATGTTGATAAATTTGGACCTAAAAAAGCGTCCCAAAATATGCACGTTGAAATTTGGGACGCTTTTTTAAAGCGTCCAAAGACGAAATTGGGACACTAAAAAAACGTCGCTTTTTGACACAAAAAGCGTCCYAAATGAGCTCCTTTTTTTTGTAGTGTACCTTTATACAATTATTTATCATCAACCATTGTGTATATATTACATCATTTGTTATGTGATAAACAAAAGATATTTATAAAAGAAAATTATTTTGTAACATTGTGTATAAATTATTAACATAACAAGTGATGAATTACATCATTTTTTTGTATTTTTCAATTTGTTGCTAAAAAGAATTTAATTAATTTCTTTAACATAAGTCCTTCATATCTCTTATCTATCTATCATAAATAAAAAAAAAAGAATATATATTTCCACGTTTAACAAATATTTTCCACTAAATAAAATCATCATTATAAACAAGTTTTACAAATAAATTTGATGAATAAAACCGTGCATCACACGGGTGTTAATCTAGTATATGTACAAAACAATGTTCCCACAATCATTGCAACTAGTGTACAATTTTTACTTAGAATTTCTTTCAACACATTCATTTGAAAGTAACTGCAATTGATAATATTGATATAAATTTGATCTCAAATCTAAATTATATTTGACTAATCACAAATGAGTCAAGCAATTGAGCTAAATATTACATTTATGTATACGAACAAAATTGTTTAAATTGAACTGAATAACCAACGATGACACTAATATACTCCATAACATCTAATATGTTAGCCACATATAATTTTATTAAGGGTCTGTTTACTTCAGCTTATTTTCAGTTCAGTTCAGCAGTTTTGCTCCGTTTAGTTCAATTCAGTTCAGTTCAGTTCAATTTTACTAACTAATTAATCTTAAACGCAAATACAATTAATATTCAATCAAAAATATAATTCCCATATTTTAACTCAACAACCACAAATACAATTAATCTTCAATTATATTTGGATTAATCTTCAACCATATTTTAATTAATTTTATTTCAACTATACAAATACAATAAATCTTCCACCACAAATACAATTATATTTAAACATACAAATACAATAGATTTAAAACCATATTTTAATTAATCTTCCTTATTTTCTCCTTGACTTATTACATTAATTAATCAGTTTCCTTTTTAATTTTCATTGGATGTTTGTACTACTTTATGCAATTTCATTACTATTTATTTGGCTTCGATTAGTAATATACTCTTTCATTACATTATGAAAGTCGATTTGCAGTTTGCCTTACCATGTTCTTTCTAAAGTTCAGCAACACAGTAATAATAATAATAATAATAATAATGATGATGATGATGATGATGATGATGATGATTATGATGATGATGATGATGATGATGATTGATGATGATGATGATGATGATAATAATAATAATAATAATAATAACAACAATAACAATATAATAATAATAGTAATATTAATAGTAAGAGTAGTAGTAATAATAGTAATAATAGATAATAGTAGTAGTAGTTATAGTGAAATGTTAATCCAAAGATATATTGTTAATCCTAAGTTAAAAATTTTGATTTCAGTTCAGTTCAGTTCAGCTCCGTTCAGTTCAGTTCAGCTGTTATCAGTAAATGTAAATGGATCCTAAGAGTAAGTTCAGTTCAAACTATTCGAGATAATTTGAACCGAGTGAGAGAATTGTCAAAATTTTCAAACCATTTAAAGTTATATTTATTAGTTTAAATTAGTCATTAATTAAGTCGCAAAACATAGTCACTTTTTACTCTAATAAAGTGTTGACAATGCTATCGCACACCTATAAAATAAATTATTTAATAACACTGTACCAACTAATTTAACTAGCAGAAGTTTTTCTCGTAAAAAAAACAAGAAGAAGTTGGATCAAATCCACTAATAATTAACTATTAATCACTTAAAAACATTTAGACTAATAAGAGGGCCTAAGAATGATTTATGCTGACAACTACAATTAACGACAAAAGCGATGAAATATTTAATTTCATCAATAACCTAAAGTGCAGGGCTATGGTTCATTATGTCAAGGAGATTAGCAAAACTGAGAATAAACAATTCAAATCAAGGAACAATAATCAAAAACAGGATCAATCATAAGTTCTCTCAAACCATGTGAACCATGTCAATTGGCTCTCAATCTTAGTTAGGCTCGTTCTACCTATCCTATATGTTGATGTTGATCTCATAACAAGTCTTAGTCGCTAGGTATGGAAACTCGAAACCAATCTAATTAAACAATTAAGTCGGTAAAGTGCATATGCATTCAAAGTAAAGATGCTCGGCTGAGAGAGAGAGAATGTTAGAGAGAGAGAATGAGAGAGTTTCTTTGCAGCTTTTAGAGAAGACACCTTCGGTTGCGAGTACCCCGACGAAGAACCACAAGGTAAGCCCCGGGAATCAACTGTCCTACTCATCGGTTGTCTCCCTTTCCACTACTACCACTCCATCCGCCACTTCCCCTGCCAGACCTACTCTTCCCACCACCACCGATACCACGTTTCCAAACCCACTAATTACGACAACCAACCCTAGCCCTCCCACTCCTACTACCACCACTACTACAGTACCTTCCTCCACAAGAAACATCCACATTGATTTATCCCCGGATTTTTATTCTTCCTTAACGACAAAATGGGTCGACTCCTTGATTATCAAGGTCGTTGGAGGTTCCTTCTCATTTGAATATCTTTCAAAATAGCTCCAAAAACTTTGGAAGTTAAACACGGCACCAAGATTGTGTGCAATTGGTAAAAGAATCTATGTTTTCACCCCGGTGTCCAAGGAATCGAAAGCTACTGCTATGGAAGGCCCATGGTTTATCAATGGGATGTATTTGTCAACTCAAGCTTGGACCCCGAGGTTCAAACCATCCAATGCTTGTAGCTCTTGCTACCCTTCTTGGGCCACCCTCCCTGAATTACTAGTTGAATTCCACACTCTCGCTGTTCTATAAGAAATTGGTAATCATCTGGGTAGCTTTATTAGTGCAGATCTACGGGCAGCAGGAAGGGATCAAATGCGCTTTGCCCGTTTAAAGGTCCTGGTGAATTTAGCTGACCCATTGGCTGAGTGCCTATGGCTGGGCACGGTGGAACAACCGTTGATCTGGGAGGATATTCCACAGTGGTACCCAAGTTGTAAGACAATTGGTCATGCTTGTGGGTTGGAGACTCCTTCTTCCGCCCCCAAGGATGAGCTAGGCCCTGAGCTAGTTGCCACAGACAACACACAGAGGGTAAGCAATGATAAAGATAAGAAGCAACGCCTTCCCTTAGAGGTGCTCTCTGCCAATTTGGAACCCTCACAGCCATGGATACAAGTTCAGAGGGCGAGGAAACAGAAGAAAAATCACCAGAAAAAGCAGAAAAGAAAAGAAAAAAGGCAATCCAAAAGCTCCTCAAAGACACAACTCATTGAATGGAGACCGATTAGTGGAGCTAACTCCGCAAAGTCCACCGGGGTGGAGGTTCCTCAGCCAGGTTCAGAGGAACCACTGTTCATTGATCAACATAAGGAAGAGCGGGAATTGAATTAATTTCAAAATTCAAAGTGCAACACGTGCATGCGTGTCACATGTTCAAGATTTAACTAGCATCACGTGCGAGTCACATGGTGTCATTGACACTCTGGAGACTCAACTGATCACGTGCGATGCACATGAGGTACGAAACGTGTATTTTTCCTCTTCTGGGAAACACACGTGATTTGGATAAGGCAGCTGTGGTCACCACTTGCCTTTCTAGAGATTTCGTTGCTGAGCTGGCATTTCCCTATCCTTTGATTTCCTCACTTTACTCCACCAACCTCCTCACCCATCTCCTTCATTTTCGTACTTGCTCTCCTATCACCATCCCACAAAAGAACCACGGACTACGATTACTACTCTCTAGAAACACCACGTTCCAACCAAACACCATCTCCACCCGACTCACCACCAGACCATCCAGCCCTTTACAGACATCCACCCATTTCACCAAACAGAACATGCTCAATAAAATACCCACTTCTAGCTCCACCACTTTTGACATGCAACGAGAAGCCCATTTGGACTTATATCGAGGTCGACCCGATGAAAATGTTATTCTGTGCACAAACAATGACGAGCAGAATTTGGGTCCCCAAGTAGATGATTCGCAAGTTTATGGTGAATCCACGGGGTGTGGATCTCCCATTTTTGGACTTGGTCATGACAATGGACGAAGAGACATTCGTTTCGGCACACCTGTCGAACCTTGAAGATCTGCGAGGCTCATTTCCAATTGCAACCAAGCATTTCAAAACATGGCATCAGAGCATTCCAGATCAAGATGAGACGATTCATATGGAGGACAATATTTTGTTCTTATTGGATCCGCAACCGATATTGCCTCAATCAAGGCAAAACTATTTGTTGACCTCCGACGCTACAAAAATAGAGTGCAGGAACTTCTCAAATTCGTTCCTCCTGTTCAGGGTTGTGGAGAATACCACTAAGATCAACATCACCATGGAAGCAACCAAGAAGGAGGAATGGCTACTAACTTCCACGGTGTCTCTTTGCCCTGTGATCAGAATTCCACCGCCGAAGAAGAAATGAAAGAGGGTGAAATCCCTAGTGGTCAGGGAGATTCAAGGGAGTCTCAAGACACAATCACTTCCTGCTGATATGCATATTGAAGCATGGAATGCAAGGGGTATTGCACGCCCAAGCTTCAAGAGACACATTTTGCATATTATTGAACACCACAACCCTGGGATGTTGCTGATAACTGAAACAACAACCTCAGCAGTGAACACAAAAACCATCTGTGAAGGCTTGTCCATTGATGAGTGGGACTATGCTGAACCATAAGGCTTCTCGGGTGGTTTGCTGCTGCTATGGGATTCTACAAGGGTGAGTTTTACTCCCGTTGGTAAGGATCTCCATTCGCTGCATGGGGTAGTCCAGGTAAAGGATTCTTCCTCCTCCTTTGTTTTTTTTGGTATTTTTGCAAGTACTAAATTCCGTAGGAGAAAAGTTACTTGGAGTGATTTAGTTGATATGTCTTCTGATATAGATTTACCTTGGCTAGTCATTGGGGATTTTACTGAAGTTAGAAATCAATCTGAGAAGTTGGGGGGTAGGCCAGTTGTCCCAAGTCGTTGTAATGCTTTCAATTCTTGTATTTCCAATACTGGACTCATTGATCTGGGCAGCTCAGGTTTAAGATTTACATGGACCAATAAGTCCAAAACGAGGCCAATCCAATGTAAGCTGGATAGGGCCCTGATTAATGGTAAATGGCTGGAAACCTGGCCACATACACATGTTACAAACTTATCTAGACATTCCTCAAACCAGTCAGCCTTGCTCCTTAATTGCCACTGAACCCACTCAACTTCCTCCACCTCACATCCAAAAACCTTTTCGTTTGGAGCCTACTTGGTACTGTGAACCTTCCTTCTTGCCTCTCATTTCTGGTTCTTGGCCCTCTAACCCTGACTCCCTGCATCAAAAGCTTGAGTTCTTAACCACAAAAATTAAAACTTGGAGTCAAACCTCCTATCCCAACTTCTTTCACCAAAAGAGAAGGTTACTAGCCAGACTCCAAGGTATCCAACTTTCACTGGAGTCTAACCCTCATAACTCCTACCTTTGGGACCTTGAAGCAGTGTTGAGTCAGGAACTTGTTGAAGTGTAAGACAAGTAAGACTTGTACTGGAGAGTTAGGTCAAGAGAAAAATGGCTAACAGGGGGGACAAAAACTCTAGCTTTTTCCATCCCTCTGTTAAAATCAAAAGAAAAAGAAATAGGATCACTTCTCTTAATAATGATGTTTGGGGGGGGGGGGAATTACTCAACCTCTAGCTATTAGGGATTACATCCATCACTTTTTCCTCTCCCTCCTAACTTTTGAAAGGGTCAGTAGCTCAAATTGTGATTATGGGTTTGGGGACATTGGAGTGGACTATAAACCTACCCTTTCAGAGACTAGGAGAGCACTGTTTAGCATGGGGGCCCTTAAGGCACCTGGTGTGGATGGTTTCCATCCCCTGTTTTTCCAAAAACATTGGGGTGAATTAGGGCAGGATGTCACTGATTATTTGGTTGAAATTTTTGAGGCATGAGAGGTTCCAAGTGTGCTTAATAGGACTTATATTAGTCTAATCCAAAAGGTGGATAACCTTGATAGTATTAGACAATATAGACCTATTAGCCTCTGCAACACCTCCTATAAAATACTCACTAAAATCTTAGTCCAAAGAATCAAACCCCTTCTAGCTAATCATATTTCTCCAAACCAAAGCAGTTTCCTCCCAGGGAGAGGCACAGATCTTAACTATTTAGTGGCCACTGAGATCCTCCATTCTGTGAGGAATAGGAAGGAGAGGAAGGGTTGGATGGCTCTTAGCATAGATTTAGAGAAGGCTTATGACAGATTGGAGTGGGACTTCATTTTTAAGACTCTAGTTAGGAAAGGGTTTGACTAGCATACTTGCCACTTAATCATGAGCTGTGTTACTAGTGTCTCTTCTTAGGCCAGGTTAATGGTGCACCCACTACCTTCTTTAACCCTTCTAGAGGCCTAAGACAGGGGGACCCCCTTTCCCCTTACCTCTTCATTCTCTACATGGATCACCTTTCTGACCTTATTCATCAGGCCTGTAGTGATGGCTCCTGGGTTCCCTTTACCATCACTAGGAACAAATATTCAATGTCTTATCTCCTCTTTGCTGATGACATTTTATTCTTTGGTGAAGCAACCCAGGTTACCTGTAATGCTATTATTCAGACCCTAGACACTTTTGGGTCCCTTTCAGGTCTTAGAGTTAATCACCAAAAGAGTAAAGTTTACTTCTCTAAGAATACTTACCTGCACCTAGCTAATTCCATCTCTAAAACACTAGGAATGCCTATTCATAAGGACTTGGGCCTCTATCTAGGGTTCCCCTTGACTGATAAAAGGCCTACTAGAAACCAACTTCGGTACCTTCTTCAAAGGGTCCAACACAAACTCACTTCTTGGAAAACTAAGTTCCTTAACAAAGTTGGGAGAGTCACTCTCATCAACTCAGTCCTCCATTCCATCCCTCATTACACCATGAAATGTGTCAAATTGCCTTCAAGTATTTTATCTGACATTGAGAAGATTGTAAGACATTTCTTTTGGGGTAAGAACTCTAATTCTAAGGGCATTCCTCTTGTTTCTTGGGCAAAGATCACTGGACCAAAAGTTTTGGGTGGTTTGGGGATTAGAGACTTAAACATGGAGGCTTTGACATAGCTTTGACAAAACTAGCATGGAGGCTTCACTCTTCTGATAACATTGCTACTTCTATTATCCATGCCAAATATGTTAGGCAAAGGCACAACCCCATTCCTTTCCATAAGGGTTCACACATCTGGCAAAACCTAGGTAAGTCTTGGAGTACTTATGAGGATTCCTCAGGTTGGTTGGTGGGGAATGGCAGTGCTATAAACTTTTAGGAGGATATCTGGACCCCCTTTGGCAAACTTAGACACATGATCTTTGGCCCCCTGTCCTTAGATGAGTCCTCTAGGATAGTTACCACTGTCCTGATTGATGGTTAGTGGCACTTAGAACATCTTTCCATAAGCCTTCCCCCAAAAGTCACTATATGGATTGAGAATTGTTTCCCCACTTTAGGTTGTGACAGACTGGTGTGTTGGTCAGCTAAGGGCAACTCCTTTGATTCCCCAAATCTTTACCAATCTTGCTAGGTCAGAAAACACTTTCACATGACTCCCCTAGTGGACTGGAGACTTCCTTGGATCACTCCCTGCCCTCATAAGGTACAAATCTTCCTCTGGTAGTGCCTTTGGAACTCCCTACCTACTAGGGACCAATTATAACTAAGGGGGATCACCACTACTGCTTCCTATCCTTTATGTCCTTCTCACATTGAGACCACCCTACACATCCTTAGAGACTGCCCTAGAGCACAACAAGTATGGGATCAAGCCATTCCCCAAACTATCCTGGGAGACCATGATTTAGTGGACTGGTTGTCTAATAACTTAAATTCTGATACTATTCTTCATCAAGTTCCCTGACCCACCCTCTTTAGTTTCATTACTTGGAGGATTTAGATTAGAAGGAACCATTGGGGTTTCAGACAAATGGACCTACACATAGATACTTTTTGGGCTCAAACCCTTCACCTAGCCAAAGAATTCTTACAATCTCAAACTGAGACTCCAAGTATCCCCTTCCATGACCAGTTGCTCTTTGACCCTCTCAATACCAACTTCCTTATCATTGTTGATGCAGCCTTTAACCAGAATGTTTGCCTGAGAGGTTTTGGTATCTTGTGTTGTGACATTGCAGGTACTTGGATAGGAGGTTTAGCTGGGTGTTTCATGGCTTCTGATAGCACCATCGTTGAGCTCCAACCCTTATACTGGGGGCTTAGATGGGTACGACAAAACCATTGGGACAAGTGCATGATGTATTCTGATTCACAGGTGGCTATGGACAATCTTACTGGTTGCTCAAAGTTTACTGATTGGTATATCCACCTTACCACTATTTGCAGGGCACAAATGCAAGAAGCTCGGGTGCTGAGCCTTCAAAAGGCCACCAGAGGGCAGGTGGCAACAGCTGACTCCATTGCCAGACTCATGTTGCAGCACCATTCCAATGTAGATAATTTTTTTGTCCTCAACCCACCTGCCAATATATCTATGAACTGTATTTTGGATGATAACTTATGTAGGGATTATGCTGCCATTAGCAGCTTAGGCTACTTTGAACAAGCTACAATCTTGTTGGTGAATTCTAACACTAGTTTCCCTTTTGTTGTATGAACTATGTATGGCTTGCCTAATTTATTAGGCTTTTAATCTATGTTTCTGCCCCCTTCACTCAAAAAAAAAAAAAACAATTAAATCAAGACGACCTACGAAATTGATTAACATGAAAAACATTCAATAAAAATTTTGATAAATTGCAAACAATGAAATGAATTAACTCGATTAATTTCAATCAATTTTTTGTCATAGATCTTGAATCGCCCTATAAAGAAAACAACTAATTTAATGCATATTGTGATTAAACATGGTAATTGTAAGTGATTGGGGAAAACATTAAGAGTTAGAAAACGATACCAAAATCGCGATGAATAATCGATAAATAACTATAATGAACTTTAATTTATTAGCTGATGATGAATTCAAAGTACCATAATAACTAAAATTATGGTTTTTGAAAGACAACTCGTATGTAATTGAAAATTAAAACTAAAATCTAATAACAAGAGGTAGTCTACAAATTAGGTTTAGATCCCTTTAAACACATCCTAACACTATATAAGATAACACTTGAGGAATTACAAATATGTTCTTCAGATATAACCAATAATAGTTGATAAAAGAAGATAACACATGGCATGACAGTACAACAATCCAGTGGACCAGTTCGGGTCCAAAGAACACTAAATCAAATGTAAGCCAAAAACGCTCCCAAATAGCCCTAATAAGTCAAATCAATAAAAGATAAAAGCGTGAAATTATGCGGAAACACTAGACAAAAGATATTGACATCAAAAGGGCCTAGGAAGGCCTAAAATCACATCATAATAGAAGAGAATAGAGGAGAGGAAAAACTACACATCAAGTGTGTATTTTTAATTTAGAGGAAAAATAGGAATAATGTGTTATAATAATGTAAATTAGTGGGGTAAAAAAAACAAAAATATATTTAGGAAAATATATCAATAGGGAAAAAGTTAGAGAAAGTGGAAAAAACAAATGGTGGATCCAACCTTAAATACTTATTTCAGAATGTAATAATAAACTAATATTCACACGTCAATAGTGAACATTCAAATTATGAATATGTACTGTGTACATATTAGGAAAATATTTCATCTACCCGTTGGATAAATGACCCACTACAACTAAAGTAGTGTGAATAATGATAATTGTGAATTACAACTTATATAATTAATAATATTTTATTATCTCTATTAATAGTGGCTAATTTACCCACCAGATAAACGCAACGATGTCTCAATAGTGAACATTTTATGGATGAATGTGCATACTTTAATAGAGTAGGAATGAAGTATATAGTTTTTTCTCAAAAACTTTAACTTTACAAAGGTCGTCAATAAACGCCCACCACTACGTAAAAATGTGACCCACTAATTTTATTTTATTTTACCTTTTTTCTAACAAAATATTTATCAAATCTCATTAAATATATCAATATTTATTTTTATTTTGAGGTTGCATAATGTTAATTTTGTAGTAGTGGACGTTTTTCGGACGATCGTCATAAAGTCATTCATTTTTTGTATTGTTAGATTAATTTAGCCGTATTTAATGCACAACTTTTACGACATGAGTATTGATAAAACTGGCATTTCACAAGCATCCTCCCCTTAAATATTTAATAATGCAATATGATATAAATACTTTAATCACATCATAAAATGTTTATTTGACTTGGTGTTTGTGGGTAGAGATGGAAATGTTTTTGCACATCACCCGTTGGTGAGCAGCAAGTTTGGGAGAATCATGTTCCTGAAGCGATCGCTGCTTATGTTCTCATAGATAAATTAGCATTGGAATAAAATTGAGTACAAGTTTTATCGTTCAAAAAAAAATCATAAAATACTAAATAAAATTAGATGTGAAATTGAATAAGTGTGTGATGAGTTATAGGTTAAATGAGCAATCGATGAAAGTTTTCTCACCCACCTCTCTCTTCACATTTATTTGAATCGGGTTTTCTATCTAGTTTTTAAAAATACAGGTGATAATATCTTAGAAAATGTGTTTTTTCCTTTATTATTGTTTTCGACGGTGGTCGCCCGGTTTGATTTTCATGTCGTTGTATTCAATACTTGTACAATTATACAAAATATAAAGTTTAACTAAAAATRTACCCCGGCCCATGTTTTGCCCATTAAAAATGATTTAGATAGATTATTTCATTTCAAAGGTTATGTGTACGTACGACTTAAGAAAATAATCATCTCTATTATATAAGCCAAGGGGGGAGCAATGGTGTCCCCCCTATGAAATGTCTCAATTACCCTTAATTAATGAATTAAATTACAATATTTAAAAAAAATTAATAATCTCTTTTTACTCTTCAATTGTCAATTTGCCATAAATATTAAACAAGTGTAATATGTTATTGCATTTGAAATGTCAACTATATTAATTAAACAATATTTAGAGTGATTTTCATTTCTTATCACAATAAACATGTAACAATGAAACATTGCATAAGCTAAGTTACACTAATAAAAAGAATTCAATTGACAAAATAATTTGATAGGGTTGACACAATAAGAAGAAAAATGTAAAACTAAGAATATCATATTAAAAGTTGGGTTACACTAATCATATTATATTCATGATACCATACTTAGTGGACCAACTTGGAAAATTTAGTGTCGTAGTTGTATTGTACAACCGTCWTCTATCTACTATAAAATTTGTCTACGAATTATATTTCTAACATTAYTATTTGTTAATCTTTATTATTTAAGCACAAGTTTTTTTCAACAATATATTTCTTTCTTTTGACATATATACTTCATATATGAATAACAATGAATGAACAACTAAAAACCAAAGAATTATTGATATAAAAAAATTATAAATATTTCTTTCTTTGACACATACGCACGCATCGCGTGCAAAAAATACTAGTTATAATATAAGGGAAGAGATGAGGTGGTAGTGTCCATGTAAATTATCAATACTACCCTTAATGATATTAAAAAAAATGATAACTTGATGTGCCTAAACTACCCATTATAATTTGTTATTCAATTTTAAATGATAGGTTGCATTTATTGTATTATGAATTAGGCCATGTTCTTTTAGGATGAATTAATTAAAGTTGGCCAAAGTCAAGTTATGTTGCTTGAACTGAACTAAAGTGAGTTGAGCTGAACTGAAATGAGCAGAAGTAAGCTGAACTGAATTTGAGTGAACTGAAATTTAGAAATAAAAGTGATCAGTTAAAGTAACTAAATTGAACATAATTGAACTGAATTTAGCTAAAGCTAAGTGAGCTGAACTGAATTGAATTGGGCTGAACAAAAAAAATTTGGTTAAAGTTGGGAGAACTAAACTGCATTGGCATAAAATTATGCCCAAAAGAATATCTCCTTAAATAGTAAAAATCTTAAATCAAGAAAGATTACTCCAAATTGGATCGAAACATATCTGAAATATATTTTGAATGTATGTAAGTTATACGGGTACTCCGTAGTAATTCAAAAAATAATTATGATTAAAATAAATTGCACTACCAATTAGCTATAATTTAATTTCTAATATTAATTAAACATTCTAATCTAATATAAAGTCCATACTATATACTTTTTTTAATAAAATAATTTATTTCGTATGTCTAAGCACTGTCTCTTATACAMATCTAGATGTGTATAAGAGACAGTTCAAAAAATAATTATGATTAAAATAAATTGCACTACCAATTAGCTATAATTTAATTTCTAATATTAATTAAACATTCTAATCTAATATAAAGTCCATACTATATACTTTTTTTAATAAAATAATTTATTTCGTATGTCTAAGCATACATCATGTAAACATAAAAGGCTAGTTATGTATATACGAGATCTTGAGCACATAACTTTTGAAATGAAATAATGTGCTATCTAAATCATCGATTCACAACAATCTCATTGGTTATTATTTCAAACAAATTTTAGATAAAGTTTCTCTTGATTATAAATTTGTTGACTCGGGTATTGTCCGTGACAATATAATAGTTTATGAAATATAAAAGGTGGCATTTCTTAATAAAAAAACTTTAAAAGTAATTAAATAAGATAATGAAAAGTGATTTCTCTCAATTTTGACATGTATTAATCAAAGAATATACTCCGTAGTAAAAAAGATTTTTTTTTTCTTCCAGACATCAATTTTCAGTGTATTTTGTGATTAAAAATTTGAATTTCAACTATTTATCGTAAATAAAAGAGGTTGTACATTAAAGTTGTTTTAATTATTCATGATTAATATGTGTTACGTTGGATGTGAGTAATTTTTTTTCAAATAATTAAATTATTTTTTCGAAATATATTAAACTTTCAATCACACATAATTTTACTCCCGTCGTTTTTTTGTTTTTTTTTTTTTTACATGCACCATCTCCTTTTTGGGAGTCAAAGTTAGTAAACATTGACCAAAGGATTTTTTGCAAAAAAATTTATAATGTATAACTAGTTTTTTACCCGTGCAAACCTGTGGGCTGATGCAACACAAGATTTCGTCTTTATTATAATAGGATGCAACACATAATTCCAATCTAAAGACACCGTTCTAAAGTTCTTCTGATTGAACTAAATAACCCCTCGTAACCAACCCCACTGTTGGTCACACAACTCTCGATATCTCACGAAATCCCTCAGCTATGAATTTCATCCTCACAACCCCTCGCTTCAATCAACAGAGCAAAGCACTTACAAATTAATAACAACCAAGATGCTTGGCACTTTTGTGAATTGAAAGACTCAGATTAATTCTTGCTGAAGTGTGTCTTAATGCATTACTAACTAAAGGTATTTATAATGAAGTGTATGTGTGAGTACAAAGCAATAAGCACACCACTACATTATCTCCTATTTTGTAGGAGGTAGTGTTTGGTGGAACTTGGACGACAAGTCCATCACCACACGATCTTCTTATTAGTTAGATTATGACCATTATACTCCTTAAAAAGTCTCAGTCAGTTTAGCTTCATGATCATGCTTTTTATCCCATGTTTTCCACTTAATTTGCAAAACTAATTTTCCACAAAACAAGGAAAACATATTTTCAACAAAACGTATTTTCACTCAAAAACATTATTCAAAGATATAGGAAATAATATTTATGAAATATATCTAACAGGAAATAACTTTGTTGTTTATAAAAAGATTTAATCTTATCAAAATACTTACAATTTACCTAGGTTTTATTCTTGAAATATCTTTTTATATCTTACTCGATTTTATTCATTAATAAACATATTTTCATAAATCCTAATTCTACATCTTTTATCTTATGAGTCAATAATTCACACATTAACGTTAAGCTTACAATAAATCTAAAATTATAAATTTCTAGACCTATTGTACCAAAAATCTTCTCCACGAAACATCTTCATTTTCTCGAGTCATATTTATCTCAAGAAACTCGAGCCTCCTTGACATGAGCTTTCTTCCATGAGCTCTTCAAAGTTCTTCAATAGTCATAGAGACTTCTTCCTTCTCCTAAGGATATCATTATCCTTTTAAGACTCCTTGAAGCACTGATCCTATAATCACAATACAAACATAAACATTAGAAATACACATATATAAGTTTTCTTGATTTGTTTGCCATTCATCAAAACCTAGGGTTCAACAATATTCCCCCTTTTTTTCGAATGCCAAATCAAGAAAAATCTTTAAATATTTCAGACCATTATCATGCTTTTGTGTGTTAGTAAAATGTTAACCAGGCCAATTAATCATAGGATGTATAAGGTAATCAAAAACACAGGGTAGTCTGAGAATTACCCTTATACATACTTCAATGAAATAGCAAGAGAAACTCGAACAGTATTGTAGACACCTAATTCGGTGCTTCATTTAGTTCCCGAAAGTCTATTATGATTGTACCATATTGCAATAGGTCCGTTTGCAAATTATGCTCAAGTGTCACCTTACATACATTTTTTTCTAAGCCTCATATCATTCCTCCATGCTAATTCAAGTCTCAATTGGAGCCATTGCTAGGCAAAAAAGTATTTTCTTTTATTTATTTTAATTATTTTCTATTTTTGGAATTTTCTTTTTAATTTTAGGATTTTTTAAAATAATTTATATTGGTGATCTTCATAATTTCCACTTTTCATTGCATTCTTCTCTTTTTTCTGAGTTCACCAGTATTTTTTTAGTTTTTTTCCGATTTTTCTACGATTTTCAATGAATTTTACAATATGTACAAAAGTCAAAGTACACAAAGAAAAACATAAAAATCAGAAAATACCTCAAAAATACAAAATAAATACATGGAATGCCCTACAACCTTCTAGAACCGTATTTCTTGCAATGGAGGTTGTCTAGGTTCATTTGCAATCTACGAAAAATCAAAATCTTTTCGAGAAATCTCAGGAATAATTGAGCGTATATACGCTCTGAGAAGCGTATGTATATATGCTCTCGCGAGCGTATATACGCTCCTTGTAGCGTATATACGCTGCATCGAGCGTATATATGCTCTTGTGAGCGTATATACGCTCGTTTTGAGTGTATATATGATTTTTTTGCTTCTTTGAGCCTATAAATAGGACGCTTTGGACTCCGAATGAAGGAAGAGAAATCACGGCTGAACTCCCTCTTTGCTCTTTTCAAAAACTTCTAAGCTTATCTAAACTCCATCCAACCCATTATTGATTCATTCGATTCAAATTCAATTCAAGTGACACTTTGCACGTAATTCAATAACGTTTCGACCGCCGCATACAAGGTATCAACTCTGAGACTCTCATTTCATAATCTCTTAATTCTATTCATAAATTAAAACTATGTTTAAATAAAGTCTTGATATACCATTGATCTTTAACAACCATGTAGAACTAATCAAATATTTCAATCTCTGTATATTTGCAAAAATATGTTGTAATTCAATTTCGAGTTTAAGAATAATTCAATATCCCATTTCAACACTATGTTTAATTCAATTTCGAGTACTATAATCAATTTAAAACTTGCTAGAAACTGACGTAGTAATTTTAGGATTGATCCATGTAGTATTGTTAGGATTTGGCGTGCTTGGTTCCATGAAACTTTGTATAATGTGATTATGTTTTGTAAGAGAATAAATTCTCTTTATAATACAAGATTTGTTTGCTTAATCATTACATGGCACATAAAGTCATATAATTTGAACAACCGGTTTAGGCACCCACAACATTGACATAATTCAAAGTGGTCATTTAGGATAGGTAGCTCACTATTTTTTCTTTACTAATAGTAACCTATTATTTTTAGCAATATTAGGTTAGTGCGCTTTCAAGGTCAAATCGATAGGATATTTGTATTCAATAATTATGACTTATGGAACTACAATGAGACCGAGTAGAGGCCGCTACATGCGGGCGGATTGGGTCAAGGATCTAGTCCGTACCATGTCCCCGAACCCACAATATGGTTACTGGACCTATATGTGGGGCCATTAGTTTGGCACCAATGTTTCGAGCGTCTGTGATTAACCTGTATAGGTATGGTGGCGATCCCCTCAATTCAACAACACACCCCAACACATTCACATGCGGATTCCATGGCTCAATTCCATGACACCAAAGCTGAGGTCAACCCTTAAAGGGGGTGAAGCCTTACAGTTTTTGGCGACTTCACTTGGGATAATCACCGTTAGGTGAGTAGACAGACTTTAAAGTCTTGTAGTTCCATTTTCATAATTAATTGGATTGCGCATGAGACCTCTCGCATAGGGTAACATCTTAGGCTCCTTAGTCTCATTATGGGCATGTTCTATGCTCGAGACCTCCATAAGGGGGGATCTTACCTTGGTCCACGTGGTTACTTGATCATGTGGCTAAGGTYAATCCCATCCYGCCCATGCCGCGTGTGCACGTGTTACTGGATGCGTGTACCCAAGGAGTATCTCGGCCATACATCACCAATTTTGTGGTGGTGAAATTGGACTCAGCTCTACTCTTAGGCGTGGTACCCCTCAGACCTAACCAAGCCGACCCATAGCTCACCTAGATCCAAACCTTAAGTAAATATATTGGACTCTTGTTTCTATCAATGTGCATGTGCTTGTGACCCTTCTTCTAGTTCAATTAGCTCAGACCCTTACCATAGCCCATATTCAATTTCTCACTACTAAAGCTTAATCCCTTAGTCCTTAATCAATGCTCACTAGGTTTAGTCTTATCTTTAGCCCACTAGCTCAAGACCTTTATCCAAGTTCACCTAGCCCAAGCTCATTAGGCCGGGACCCTTAGACCCAATTGAAGGCCTATATGTTAAGACCTCTAGCCCAAGACCATTCAATGTCCCTAGTTCAATTAACGGTCTGGTTCGACTCGTAGGCCCAGTCCAAGCCTTAAGTCTAAGTGTTCCAAAACTGATTTAAGACTATCATAAACCCATTCCATGTTAGGCCCAAACCTAATGACATTTAAAATTGACTTAGGTCCAATCTACAATCCTTTCGAAATACATGTTAAAGACCTTTAAAACTGATGTAGGTCCATCCGTAGACCCTTTAAGTTTCAATTCATAGTTTAAGCATAGGTTGAGAACCTTAAAGCTGAATTAGGTCCGACTTTACACCCTATGCTAGTCCATTTCAAGCTCAAACCTTAAGAGACCCAAAACCGATGTAGGTCCAATTAGACACTTTCGAATTCAAATTCAAGTTCAATTCCAAATTCAATTCCAAGATCCAATTAGGTCCGAGAACCTATAATATGAACTTGGTTCGCCTTTAGGATCAGTCCCTTTCAAATTCAATTCCAAACCTAGCACCTTAAGTCCAAGTAAGAGGCAAACACTGAAGCGATAACTCTTTAACCATTCCTTAGACCATTAAGATATGAAACTGCAGAGGTGGTCTTTCTGTCTTCGGTCCCTTGAACTTAGCAAATCAGTGATGACAAACTTCTTAGGGAGTGACCCTTAATCTCATTAATCATCAACACCCTTGTAAAGAATTCTCGGACAGTTTCTGACCAACCTTCTAGTTGTTCCACTCTTTTTCCGTCTCAGTCTTCGGAGGAGGGAGTGATGTCTCAGACTGTCTTCTTCCTCCGCAGATTGAGAGGTTTTCCTTGGTCTTCTTTCTTTCAGTTCCCCAATGCTCTTTTCTTGGGCATCAAGCGAGAATTCACAACCTCGAGCTTTCTAGAATACTTAAGTTGTTGTTCGATGTTTGCCATGAAACGTCTTGTGAACAGGAGCACGTCGGTTTGGCTTCTTGTTACTCTTCTGGGCCCCAAATACAAGTCGCGAGTCTTTGCTATTCTTGCTAATCAAGAAATAACACTTTAGAAACAGACATTCAATTGAAAGCTCCAATCATTTAAGGCTTCTAGACTTAAGGAACTGAACTTGAAAGTGGACTTGAAAGTGGACTTGAAAGTGCCTATTCTAACCTAACTACTGTATAA
>SNQN01003300.1:0-21257 GCA_008642245.1 Bassia scoparia | reverse complement strand
ATAAGATACACGTGTGATCAACCCCAAACCTAATTGGAAAACAGGCCAGCAGTCCACAAACACCATTACTTATGTTCTGCCACCTGATTAATGCATATGGGGCAACAAAAAAGCACAATTGAGACCAAAAAAAATCAAAATTTACAAACAATGGTCGTGATTAGGTGATTGAATAGATAAAAATTGATGGTTGCAAGGATTAGCGCCCGAATGCTCGTGCGAATTAGGTTTCTCGTAACTGAATAAAGGTGCTTGAGTTTACAATGTTTGTCGAAGAAAGCGTTGAATTGGGGTTTTTCACTTGATTGGGTTTTTACATTATTACATTGAGGTTTTTTGAATGCGTTCCGGGTTTCGAATTTTTTTGTCTAGAACTGATATTATTTTTATCTACTATAGTTCGATAGATTTGGGTAGTTTTGGCTGACAGTAGCAATTTTTTGGGGTTAAATACCGTATTTGAATGGGTTGGTGGAAGTTGAGAGAAGGACGTGAGCGAGAGAGAATGTTGTACTTCGAACAAGAACAGTGGTAGTACCCAATTCTAATATTTAAGCGACGTTTAAATTAATGAAACAAAAGCTTATTGCGTTGCACCTCAAAACGTCTGAACAATAACTATTTAGATGAGAAACTATGCCATTGAGTGCCTATACTGAAAACAGGAGACGTAAAATTATCCTATTTGCATCGCACTTAGTTTAAAGTGCGACGCAATTCTCGTATTTTTCTTACAGCATATATCTATTTCGTCGCACCCTCATATAAAGTCGACGCAAATAGAGGAAAATTTATCTATTTAGCGCACATGAAAAGTGCGATGCAAATGGAGCGAGCAATACGTTTTACTGGTCACACAATACATGCTCAAATCAAGTTGCACAAATAATTACATTCCATAAATTTTGCACAAGTTTTCACAAAACCACAAAGTGGTTCAGATAACACTAACAATCAACATGGATTACTCACCATTAACCATATGTCACAGTTAACACAAAAAAGTACAATCTTGTCAACTAATTAACCACGTGTAGATCTGGCTCACTTCCTACAAGCTTGCACATTTTCCCTACACCTCTCTATCCGCTTTCACTTCTTTTTAAGGCTTCACCAAAATCCTTATGGATTTAGTTCTGGGTAGTGTGACAATTAAACAATGTTAGTGCAATCTTTGTTTAAACAATGTTAAATGTTAATAACTTACATTTACTTAGTGGATATATGCCATCAGGTTGTGAAATCCAACTCCCTTGGTGTTTGATTTCCTCACCCTTCCGCTGTTGTTGTTGTATTAGCATTTTTGAACCTCTCCCGCCACATGTGTTATCTTGTTGTTATATCTCCCCATACCTTCCACCTCTACCACCTAAGAGGATCTGTGCAGTGGCTGTGTTATTGGTGTCCTAATTAAGTGGTCTAACTTAGATAGGGGAAACATGTGTTGGAGGTGCACCATCTTTTAGGCTGCCTGGATTTTTATGGTGTTGGTTCATCTTAGAATGGCAGTTCTCCTGTTGGGGCCATTTATTCTTAGTAGTAGCCGCTATACCTTACAGATTCGAAAAGTCATAGTCATTATGCCATGTTTTTGTCATTTCTGCTTTTAAGGGTCCTCATGAGGATCTATTCTTCTATCTTTCTTGAGATTCTTGGATTTATTCCTCATAACTTTGCATTACGGGCAGCTCTGATGTCTTACATTGACATAATGTTTTGACTCTGGCTTGATTCTGAAAACATTAAAGGTTTCACATGTTGGATGTTGATGCTTCTGATTTGATGTTCTATTTTCGATGAATGCCCTTGCAAAACACTCTAGGATTGTATGACTTTAAACCCTTGATACTTGTAGTGGATTGACCTTCTCAAGAATCTCTCGGGTATCCTTTAGCTAGCCTTGGAGTAAACCTTTCAGCTATAATCCAAATCGCTATTCATGTCATCCCCTGTAAGTCTTTGTAAGTTTGGCAATGATGTGCCTTGCACATGCTATGCTCATTGGAGTTAACACAGAGCAACTCTACTAAAAAGAATGAACTAAGAAAAGAAATAAACAACAATTATTCATACCATCAACAATCAAAGCCAATAAGAACAACTAAGCTTACATTAGCCAAAAAACATTAATTCAACTATGTTTAAGTGTTTCCTGATGCTCATCAGATACACATGCCATTCCAAACATCCCAAGTCAAGTTTCTTTGATGTGTTCCAAGAACACCCAAAAGGATTGTTCTCCCCTTCAAGTGGCACCCAAGTAAGGTACTTTGATCATTCCCTTCCTCCCAACAAAACATAACTGACCTCCCAAACGTTTTCAGGAAAACAGGCATCTATGACAAATTATCATTCTACATTCTCTTTACATCTTCTTGACTTCATCAAAACACATGTACAACTCTTGGAAATATGAGGTGCTTCTCATCTCTCGTAGAGTAACATAGTCCTGTCGTACCCTCACTAGATTTTATTGCTCCAAGCACCTTCCAATCTACATAGTGCTGTTTCATACTACCAATAAGCTTCTATGTGCAAAGTAATTATTATTTGTGGAGACACCTAAAAATGTCTCCCAATGAGTAATCAATGATGAAGTATACATTCTAATTAATTCGAACTCGAAAAAACGCAATTAACTCGATGAAGCTAATTATTGAAGTCAATCACACTCAAAGTATGAAGTCAAAGATCAAATACGAGGCAAAAATATTTTCTTTCGGTTTTCCGATATTCTCAAGGTTTTCAAACAAGTACGCTGGCGTTCTCAATCTTTTGTTTCTCTCATGTTGTCACATTTTTCTGAATCCGCCATATTTTTAAATTATTTTTCTGATTTTTCTAGGATTTCTATGATTTTGCAATGTTTAACTACGGCAAATACGCGAAATACATTGAATAATTAGGAATACGCGGAATGTTCTCTAGAATCTCCTAAAACATACTTCTTTGGAAAGAGGCGTCCTAGGAATAATCCGTAATCTTAGAAAAACGAGACATATGCAAAGGAATTATTCCGAATTATATAATATGTCAGATGTTTTGAAAAAGTATATACGCAGACCTGCGTATATACGCTCCTAGGAGCGTGATAGACGCAAGGTTATGAGTATATATTGTTTCATCACGAATTTTTCCCATTGCTGAGGACGTATTACGCTGAGGAAGCAGCGTAATATAGCTGCATTTGAGTATATACGCTGTCCTTCAGCGTTTACGCTCCTCTTCCTGCCTCCCGCCTATAAATACGCTGCCTCATTTAAACTGGGACCACGAATTTCACACATTTTCAATAACTTTCAACTTCACTTCCGACTTCAATTTGTAAACCACGTTAAGCATTCTCTCGGCTCATCCACAACACACTTTTTCACAATACACATAACCCGAGTCTTTTGCGTTTTTCGATTCAGTTTTGCAAGCGAAACAGAGGTTGAATTATGAGATTGACTCACCAATACCTCTCTTCACTTTCTGTTTAATTTGATTAAACGTTATTAAATGGTTTAATTAATTTTCACAATGTAGACCGACTTTGAATCGTCTATGTAAAAATGTAGGATTTTGGTTATGCTTTTAATTCTTTTCGTTCACCTTTATTTATTATACTTCTATCTGTCAATACTTACATTTCTTACTTTGTATAGCGATTCAGGCGAAAGATTCATTGCTCGTTTTTCATCATGAACAACATGTTTTATTTGTCTTTATATAGCTATTCAAGGCGAAGATTGCGTTCGATTCGTTTTACAAACTAACTTTGTTTTGTTGCAAGATTTTAGGGTAAGATGAGTTCTGTAATATAATTGAAGTTCTATACTTCATATTGTCATTGTTGTATAATTTGTATATATTTTGTCTAAACAAGCCGGAAGTTATGTGAGATCACTTTTAAAGTCAGATGTACTATTGAAAGCCGGCTTTTAGGACCGTTTTACAAGATTAATCAAAGTGGGTCACATTTCTAGTTAGTATCTTTGTGCTATAATAAGTATACACACTTTGTAGTAATCTTAGGGTATACGCTTCTAAGGTGCTAAAAAATGTAAGTTATGTGCATCCAATAAATCGTGTTATGAATTACAATGAGACCGAAGTAGAGGCGCTACATGTGGGCGGATTGGGTTACTATTGTAATACCGTACGCAGTGTCCCCAACCCACGACTGTTACTTTGATGTGACGGGGGCCAATTGTTTTGGCACAATGGTTTCGGGCGCGTCGAATAACTCTTCTAGGCACGTAGGTGGGCGACTCCCCTTACTCGACAACACTACCCCAACGCATCACGTGCCGGGTTCCGTGCGTCAAGTCGCCACGCAAAGCACCTCGATGTAGTACAAGCCGCGCGTCCGCTATATCGCTTGAAGGCGCGCGGCCACGTCTACAATTTGGCGACTTCCGTTGGGATAAATCACTGTTGGTGAAGTGGGACGACTGAAAAGTCTCGTATTCCATCAGTCACGTTTATTGGGAATTTTTGCATTTTGCATGTGACATTTCGAAAAGGTCGCGCTCTGGCTCCTATGTGGTCTCACTATGGGCATGTTCTATATGCTCGAAGACTACCATACAGGGGGGATACTACCTTGTTGCAGGGATTATGGATGCATGGCATGTAGGGCAGTCCATATCCCGCCATAGCCGTGTGCACTGTTACTGATGGCGTGGCAATAAAGGGTATCTTGGCCATCACTCGCTAATGCAAAGGTGGTGAAACTGGACAAGCTCTAATTTTAGGCATGGTACATATTATGACTTAACCATAGACCGAACCCTAGTTGACTGGTTCATATGTGTCTTGTATATATGTGTATTTGGGTCCTAGCCATTGTACAGTTCTAGAACCTTACAAACACTTGCATAAGTCCATGTCAACTTTTTAGTTCACTCATGCATTTCATAGCCCATAGTGACTTTGTTGCTCTCGCTTAGTCTGTGACCATGTCACTAGGACTTGCCTCAAGCTTCGACTTAGTCCACACAGACTTTGACCCTAAGGTATTGACCCTTGATCATAGAGTCCACATAGACTCTGATCTTAGGTCTTGACCTTGGCTATAGGTAGCACAGGGACTTTGACTTAGACGTTGACTTTAGACTCAATTAGGATCTGACATACCTTCAAGCCACATAGGCGACTCTAGCGTGGACCCTAACCAACTTGGACATAGTGCATTACATTCTCACGGTCATTGTGCCTTGTCAAAAAAAAAACACAAAAAAAATTCACAAAAAAAACATCAAAAAAATAAATAAAAAAAAAAAATGCAAAAAATTCAAAAAACGAAAGGGCACCTTGCATACATCTACTAGGAAGATGACCATGGATTTAGGACATGCATTTGCATTGCTGCATTCATGTATTTCAATAATGACAAGGTTCACTAAGGGTTTATTTCTTTTTAAACATGAGGTGAAGCCGTCTCAAGCCCTTCTGACCATAGGTTTGAGTTCCTCAGCCCATCCAAACTAACCTTCCTCCAACTTCATTACCATCAGCCCTAACACCACAATAATGGACCCCCTCCCAATCAAGAAAAGCTCCAAAAAGCTTGCGAGCGAAGTTCAACAGCTTTGAAGCTAAGATCAAGGAGTTGACCTCGAGCACTTCCTTGGACAAGTTTGAAAAGGCTATCCAAAAGCATGACCCACCTTTTTACCAGACCAAACCTCCTTCTGACCCACTCTTGTAACCAACTGCCAATGATTTTCCAGCGAAGACATCCCAGTTTCAAGCGACTCTGATGACCCTCGATTCATATTAAAGGGATTTAAGACCACATGCACTTAAAGATTACTTTGCCTTGTTTACAATGGCTCTTTCCCTCTTTCTGCTGGACCTCGATATGTCAGAACGTGGTTCTTCTCTCCCTCGAGAAAGAATAGCTACTTGGGAAGATCATACCACGCGTTCATGGCAAGATCACAAGGGTACATTCAGACCCAAACATGCCTTCCGAGAGCCTTGAAAATCCTTAACGCGGGAGAAGAGGTTCACTACCTATCTGACTAGTGGAGAGGAGTTGCTGCCACCCTAGTCTCCGGTCTACCTGAAGAAGAAGAGATGGCAAGCCTTCATTTCTGGCCTCCAGCGGAATCATAATGATTCATCTCAAGTATCGGGCCTTTACACAATTTGCAAGGTTACGCATCGGAGTGACATAGAGGAGACTTCTTCAATCGCATAAGTCAGTTTGGAGTCTTAGCTTTAGGATCGAGTCGAGATCCCATTTCTAGACTATGTATCATTTCTTTTCTCCATTCGGGTCTATGCATTAGTTTAGGATCAAATTCTGGCATTAGCTCTATTAATAAATTCTTTGTTCTTAATAAAGTTCCTTTTTTCTCATTTTTTTAGCCATCCATATAGTTTGTTGCTTCTGAATTTAATGGAATAAATTATGATCGACCTCAAATTCAATGTGACATGCAAGGAGCCTTCTTTCATAAGGCTCACAATACGTCTTCCCTCATTCCCTTCGTCACATCAAATCAAAACCTTGCAACCCTTTGAACCATAAACACTTCATCTCAGTTATCATTCTTCATCACCCACATCGGCCTAACCTTGGCCAAACGTGCGTTAGGAAGAATGTGCAAAAGAAAAGAAAAAGAAAGGGAAGGATGAAAACGGGCAAAAGCAAAAAACAAAAAATCAAAGTTGATTGCAGTCATCACAATCAATGCCGAATTCCAATGCACATCCAATTCAAAGCCAATTACAAACCAAAAGCAAAAGTCTTAAAGAGCACTACTGCGCACGTGGTTCACTCATGATCATCAAGCCTTTTATTACCCTATCGAACCAACAGCCTACATTACAACCACAAAAGCCCTCTCAACCACGAGCTTGTCCAATCTATCACGAGAACTACGACGGTCTGTTCCACAAAAGGATACGTAGGAAGCCTCTTCTCGAGACCACCTAATAATTCAAATAACTAGCTGAGGTCCATCATACTAGATTAATTCCCTTAAAGTCAGGAGCACAGATTCTAGTGGTGCACCTGACATAGACTCGAGTTGAACCACATATCTAGCCAACCACATCAATTACCCATTCACTTACCTTAGTCACAAAATTTTAGCCTTTATTTACTTGACCTTTTACCTATTCTTTCATACACTTAAGGAGCTCCTCAACTCTTCCTTAGGCTATCTCTCTGTAGCAGTCATTCAGGCATTCTCCTCAAAGCATCGCCATTGCACATCCGTCCATGTCTCTCTCATGCAGCATTCAGCTCAAGTACTGATTGGGCAAATCAAATCACATCCCATTTCTTCCATTACCACCACAAAAAACAAGCCAAAGCCAAGACTCCACAAATTCATTAGCTTCCTACTTCCATCAACTATTGCCAACCTCGATTTCACCAGCAAGTCATCAAGCTGGGGCTCACCCTTAACAACCATCAACCACAAATTAAGCCATTCCACACACCATCCCCGTGGTTGGGGGCCCTTGCAATCACAGCATCGCTTTTGCTAGAATGGGTTGACGGCTCCATCTCACAATCCAAAAGCATCTTACATTAGGTCATTTCCTTGGTCATCTCATCATAGATCTAGAATTAGACTTGGCATTAACATATACCATTGAAACATTCATAATGCAGTCATGCGCATTGACATCAACTCATCATGGCATATGCATCCTGACAAACATACCATTGCACATTGCACTTTCACATTGCACCACCTCAACACAGGCTAGGCACATCTTACATGCATTGTCTCACAGCCTATACGATTCATCGCATAATACCGATTGTTGTACACGCAAATTCTTCCCGAAAAGCCAAGGTCAAGCCTAGGAAGTTTCTGAGGAACGAGCGCTCTCAAAGAAATTCATTATCATCACTCACATGCCGCTTATACGCGCTATCAGCTAGTGATTGTTGCATACACGCAACTTTTCCCGAAAAGCCAAGGTCATGCACGTAGGGACTTTTCGAAGGAACGAGGAGCTCCGACGGAACTTACATTTACGTCTTCTCAAAAGCCAAGGTCAGTCCGAGGGATGACATACTCACCTCTCACCGAAAAGGCCAAGGTCAGCCGTAGGGGACAATTTTCGAAGGACGAGGTGCCTATCCGACGGAACTTGCATTACTCTTCCGAAAAGCCTAAGGTCCAGCCGTAGGAAGGCATCTACACAACTTCTTTCCCGAAAGCAAGATCAGCCGAGGAAGCTACCTGAGGAACGAGGCGCTTCGAAGGTATTCATCCCCGATTTTCTTCTGAAAAGCCAATGTCAGGCCGTAAGGGGAAGCAGCCCGATGGATCCAGGCGCTTCCAAGGGATAAAACCGCAGCTGGCAGGAGGCGCCGAGGACACGTAAGGTTAAAACTAACCTTTGTTTTGCATGGGTTACTGGAAGGCGAAAAAGGGTGACTCGGTTACAGAACGTCTTGAAGTTGCTTCTCCATCCCAATCAATACTTTGACTTCGTCTTAGAAGATTTCGTCTCTTCAGACTTAGTACAGTGGGGTATTTAAACAAAGGCTCCTTAACACACTCGGGTTTTTGGAAATTTCTCCCGCACCAGAAAATTCCATATGCACACTGGGTCTAACGATTTTCTCCCGCTACAGATCCAGCCAAAACACTCGGTCTAACGATTTCTCCGCTACAAATCTCAAGAACACATCTTTCGGGTCTGGAATCTTCTCCCGCTACCAGAAGTTCCTCAGCACATCTGACTGAAAAGCCAAGGTCGCGTAGGGGAAGCGCTTGCGAGGATCCAGGGCGCTTCCAGGCATAAACAACATCCATGGCGCGTACAGGTAAAAATAACTTTGTTTCAGGTACCAGAATGGGCGAAAAGGGAACTCAAGTCGCAGACGTCTTTGAGTTGCTCTCCGTCCAGAATCGAATACTTTTACTTCGTCTTACGAGCTACGTCTCTTCAGACTCAGTGCAAAGTGGGGGCTTCTGTGACACCTAAAAAGTCTCCCAAATGAGTAATCATGATGAGTATACCACTTGTCGCATATATTAGAACTCTAAAAAAAAAACGCAATACAACATCGTAATGAGTCCGAATATGGGAAGGTCAAGACACTAGAAATTATGAGTCGAAGATGGATGCAGGCAAATACGAGGCAAATATTTTCTTTCGGTTTTCCATATCTCAAAGGTTTTAAACAAGTTACGCTGGCATTCTATGCTTTTTGTTTCTGATGCTGTTCTACACATTTTTTTGATCGCAGTATTATAAATTATTTTTCTGATTTCTCTAATGTTTCTATTGAATTTTGCATATTTAAGACGCAGAATACGCAGACAAATCACATGAATATTAGAAAACGCGAGGATTTCTAGAATCTCTTAGAAACCATACTTCTTGCGAAGGAGGCGTCATGAAATAATCCTTAATCTTAGAAAAATCGAGACTATGCAAAGAATTATTCCGATTAAATATTCTAGATTTTTGGAAAAAAATATACGAAAGCCTGCGTAATATAAGCTCCCTAGGAGCGTATAGAACGCAGGTTTGAGTATATATTTTCATACGGATTTGTCCATTGTGAGAGCTACTATACGCTGAGGAGCAGCTATACACGTGACTTTGAGCGTATAACCTGCTCTCAGCGTATAAACGCCTCTTCCTGCCATCCCGCCTATAATACGCCTGCTTCTATTCTCAACTGGAACGATTCTCTCACGATTTTTCAATACGACTTTCAACTTCCAACTTACCGACTTCAATTTACGATCATAAGCATTTTCTTCTCAATCCACAAAAACTTTTTTCACAAAACTACCAGTAAACACGAGTCTTTTGAGTTCTTTCGATTCGTTTTGACAAGCGAAACAAAAGGCTTGACTTCTGAGATTGACTCACAATAACTCCTTTCACTTTCTTTTAATTTGATTACCCATTTAATTATGATTTCTAATGTAATTTTGATAATGATAGAAATCGCTTTGAAATCGTCTCAGTAAAATGTAGGATTATTGTTTATGCCTTTTAAATCGTTTTCGTTCAACTTTAATTATTATTACTTCTATCTATGTCAAACTAACGATTTCTTATTCTGGTATACGCCGTTTCAAGCGAAGATCATTGCTCCAGTTTTTATCATGATACTACAATGTTATATTTTCTTTATATAGCGATTCAGGCGGAAGATTCGTTTCGATTCGTTGTTTACAAACTAACCTTTTTTGTTTGCAATTAGGGTAGATGAGTTTGATATATATTGAAGTCATATAACTATATTGTCATTGTGTATAATTTGTATATATTTTGAACTAATCAAAGACGAAATTATGTGAATCATCTTTAATATCAATTAATAGGAATATCGGTTTTAGCACCGTTTAAACATGTATTATACAATGGTCACAATCCTAGGTTATGTATCTTTTGGCATATAGAAACACTTTTGTAGTAATCTTTAAGGTTAGTCGCTGTCTAAGGTGCAAAAGGTAGTTATCGTGCATTCTATTAATCTGATGAATGGAAATTTGCAATGAGAACCAGTAGGCCGCTACATTTTTCGGCGATTGGGTTACAGTCTGATTGTACCATTGTCCCCGAACTTTACTGGATCAGAACGTGGGGCATTATTGGCAACCACGTTTCGGGCTCCGTACTAACCTTTATAGGCAGGTGGCGACTCCTTTCCTCGACACACTTACCCCAATACACGTGCGGGCTCCATGGGTCAAGCCACGCAAAGCACCTCATGTAGTACCACAGCCGCCGCTCCGCTATACGCCGAGGCCCGGCCCCGATCTACACTTTGTATGCAAAACTTTTCTCATTTGTACTCTGTACAGCCTTTGTACGGTGTCGGGCAATCATCAAGGCGGACTAGTCCGTCCTATGTTTCGGGGGTACATTTTAAGGAGCGGCTCGGTTTGTGTTTCTAGATGAATTTTTGCCTTTTGCTATTATTGTAGTATGCCTGGACTTGTGTGTTTTATACTCGAAATGATAGAAGGATTCTGCCGCATTCGCCCAACTTCCTTTGGGGGAGGATTGTTACGTAACCCCTTTCTAAACCTTGCCTATTAATTGCATATGCAAAGCCGAAGGACTCCATGTCTGGTATGTGCACATAGGTATGGATTACGGGCGACAAGAAGGGTAAGCTAGCTGCACAACACCTCCCAGCGTCTAGCAGCCCTCTCAGTTATTGCCGAGTACATTTCTCGTCCAAGCTACCGTTAACAACAAACAAGTTTCGTTTTAAACCCATAAACATGCAAAGTTATGGCGGCCGTTGTTTTAATCTAGATACTATGCAATTAATGTCTAGTTTTGTTGTCGATGTGTTGTTAATTTCCCGTATTCTATGGGCCACTATTCCGGTTGACCACATAGTGACTTATTAGCGTACGATGAGATCGACAATATTGGCGGTCTTTGTTAAAGCAAATTTAGTGTTGAAGCAAGCATGCAGTACTCGGTGCGAGGATGAATTATGCGTAAGGTGTTTATTTGCAATTGTCAGTTGGTTATAGTCGCAATATTAACATGCAAAGTTAGCATAGAAACATCATTCTAAAAGCATGCAAAAGGGTTTTTGCATTGAACTTGGCCTCACAAACTAACTTGCCACCACGATGTCGAAGACCAGGACGTATGTAGACCCTTAGGACCTTGTCGCAGCTTAAACTCTGAAACACACCCTAAAATCTTAATCCAAGAGTGTTTTTTAATATTGTTTGAGAGCAAGTATTGGATGTGAGAGAGTTTGGACATGAGAGAGAGAGTTTTGATCCGTCTAAAGACTCAAAAAAGTTATTAAATTGACCGTAGAGGGGTTTGTATTTATAGTAAGGAGCTGAAATACGACCAAAAAAATTGGTAGAATATTTGGGTAATTAGCCCAAAATGGGCGTACATTATGCCCAAAAACTTGGGCGCTATTACCACATATTTTAATTTGGCCGATTCGTTTTGCCTTATAGCGAGATCTATGAATGAAAATCGTGATAAAAGTCAATAAAATCATGACGATGAACCTGTGTATTATACATTGATCTTGGATATCTTTGCTTCGGATACGGTCCGGTGACGCCCGCTTGCTTCTGGGGGGCTTTCTGAGCAAAATATTTGGGAGTGGCCGCTTTGCTCTGGTTCTTGGCGTTTCTGCTTAACGACTTCGTAAAATTAACGATAAAATTGAAATATAATATGAAAAAATAATATGTAAAAATTCAGGCCGTGATTAATATTTGTGTTAACATCCATGATTTGGAAGCTGTTTTGTTAAGTTTAATTAATTTTGCAAAATTAATTTAACATTGTCCAGAACTTCCGAACAAACTCGAAATACTTAGAAACATAGAAAAAAGCTGAAAAATTCTAGAAAAATGTGTAAAATAAGTTAAAATATATTTTGAAGAATTAAAAACTTACTTTGTTGAAGTGCTAAAGCCTAGAAGAGGTGCTGTTAAGGGAACTTGCTTTTTTTATCGCCTGTTAGGGTCCAACTCTCTGGTATTGACTTGTGTTGTGCGACGGGTGTCCATCATTGGCCGTCTTGGCTAGGGTAATGTAGAATCTACACCCTCTTACATTCTCAACATTCTCGCTTCAGCATGGCAAGGTGGTTATGGCTTTAAAACTTCTAGAAGTTGGTCAACCACCATGTGTTTTAATCAATCTTTTTTTTCATATTTTCTGTTGCAATACTGTTTATCATGACTGTCGTTCACAACAATATCCGTCTTAAATCCAAAAGCAATAAAGCCTAAATGGACATTCAGAAGCTACCAACATCACCAAGTCTTTGTTGTCTGCTTTTATCACCACCACAATAGAGACATTTCTTCCCTAAAAAATCCTACTTGCCAATTGCAGATTCTTCAGATCCTCCCTTGTTCAAACCTCTGCCTATTTTCAGCCGATGTAAATCAGTGAGAAATTGTTCTTTACCCTCTAAAAGCTCCTTTTTCCCCTTTCTAGCGTAAGGTCATCTCTGTAATCTAGTGGTGTATTAATTTCCTGCAGATTCTCAAATCAGAAAATTGATGTTCAATATTCCCTCGGCCCAAGAAACTGACTGACCATCCTACTTGTAACTCTTGTGTTCTAAGCCTACATTTCTGCCACATCATTTGGAGTGGTGGTGCTAGATCAAGATTTTGTTGTAAAAACCCCTATAACACCTTCTGCGCTCTAGCAGCTTTGAAATCATCGATTGCATCATTCGAATCACTCATCAAACATCTATCATCTTTTCAGATCCCGTCATAATCATCTTCATCATCTCTTACGTCTTCAAGGTCATCAACGATCAATCAAAGTCCTGCCTTATCCACTTACACTCCCCCAACACCTGCAGTGTTCAGGTGGATTTCGATTTCAGTGATCTCATCCTCACTTCTCCAAATGCGACATCGATATCCCCCTTCATGTCTCATCATAATTAAATACTGCAATAAGCGTGACGAAGCGTCTTCACTCATTCATGAGTAGGACGTTTTGTAGTCTGGGAGCCTTCCTATTCATACTGTTACGACTGGCAATTTGGTAATTATGGATGGGTTTCTCTTTATGTTGTTTTAGGTTGTCTTCCTTTTTGTGATGTTTGGTGTATCTCTTTGGCTGGCATAGTTGATGGCGTTGTTAAATAGGGTTACTTTCTCTCACTGAATCCTGTATTAGCCTGAAATGTTACACCACATTGATTTTCTTAGTGATTTTCAGCTGCCTGACAAAGATTCTACCTTCTGTCAGTTGTCGCTCGTTTGTTACTATCGTGGTCTGGCTAAGTCTTTCTAATCCTACGACTAACTCTAAGACTCCTAAGCTAGAATTGTATTCTCAGGTCATGTCTATGCCATGTTTTGTCAATTTACCTGGCCTTTTAGGGTCCTCATGAGGATCTTTCCTTCTATTCTTTCTTGGACTTCTTGGATCTTTTCTCACTAACCTTTGCATTAGGGCAGCTCTGATGTCCTCTAACRTGTACATAATGTGTTTTSCTCTGGCTTGAATTCTGAAACCATTAAAGGTTTCARCCATGTTGGATGTGATGGCTTCTGATTTGATTTCTATTTTCATGAATGCCCTGCAAAAACACTCTGGATTRTATGCTTTAACGCCCTTTACTGTAGTTGGATTGACCTTCTCAAGATCTSCTAGGGTATCCTTATAGGCTGCCTTGGAGTAARCCTTAGCTATAATCCAAAATCGTAACTTCATGTCATCCCCCTGTAAGTCTTGTGTCAGTTGGCAAATATGTGCCTTGCACAGTGCCTATGCTCAACTTGGGGTAACACAGAAGCAACTCCACTAAGAATGAACTAAGCAAAAGAAATGCACAACAATTATACATACATCAAGCAAATCAAAGCCGATAAGAACAACAATACATACATTAAGCCAAACAAAACATTAATTTCAACTATGTAAGTGTTTACCTGATGCTCATCAGATACAATGGCCATTCCAAAACCATCACCCAAGTCCAAGCTTTCTTTGATGTGTTCCAAGAACCACTCCCAAAAGGAGTTGTTCTCCCCTTCAGTGACAGCCCAAGTAATGGGATACATTTGATCATTCCTTTCTCTCCCAACAACAACATAAGCTGACCTCCCAAAAACGTTTTCAGAAAACAGGCATCTATGCAAATTATCATTCTACATTCCTCTTTACATCCCTTCTTGACTTCATCAAAACACATGTACAACCTCTGGAAAATATGAGGTGGCTTCTCATCTCTCATGTAAGTAACCAAGTCCGTGTCTATACCCTCACTAGATTCTTTAATTGCCTCCAAGCACCTTCCAATCTTACCATAGTGTTCTTTCATACTACCATAAAGCTTCCTATGTGCAAACTAATTTACTTTGTATGCAAAATCTTTCTCAATTAGTACTCTGTAAGCCCTCTGTACGGCTGTCGGGGCATCATCAGGCCGGACTGGGTCCGTCCCTATGTTTCGGGGGGTACAATTTAAGGGCGGCTTGGTTTGTTTCCTAGAATTGAATTCTTGCCTTTTGCATATTGTGAGTATGCCTAGACTTGTGTGTTTATACTCGAAATGAGTAAAGGATTTTGCCACCGCACTTCTTTTGGGAAGCTACGTAACCCGTTTTAAACCTTGCCTATAATTGCATATAGCAAGGCGAAGGACTCCATGTCTGGTAGTGCACCAAAGGTATGGATTAGGAAACAAGGGTAAGGGTGAAGTAGTGCACAACACCTCTCCACGTCTAGCAGCCTCTACTTAGTTATTGCGAGTTCATTGTCCAAAAGACAACAACAAACAAGTTTCTGTTTTAAACCCTAAACATGCAAAGTTACTAGGCGGGTTGTTTAACAGAATACTATGCAAATAATGTCTAGTTTGTTGTGGCATGTGTTGTTAATTCCGTATTCTAGGAGCCTAATTCCGGTTGCACATAGTGATCTTATTAGGCGTGAGAACACAAAATTTGTCGGTCTTTGTTAAAGCATATTATAGGTGTGAGACAAGCATGCAAGTAATCGTGCGAGGAATTGAAAGTTATGCGTTAAGGTTGCTTTTAAGTTGAATTGTCAAGTTGTTATTAGTCAATATTACATGCAAAGTTACATAGAAAGTCGAATCTCTAAACAAGCATGCAAAAGGGGGTTTAGAATTGAGACGTTGGCGTCAAACCTACCTTGCACCACGATGTCGAAGACCAAGGACGTAGCTTCAGACCCTTAGGAACCCTTGTCGAGCCTTAAAACTCTTGAAAACCACCTAAATCTAATGCCAAAGAGTGTTTTTGAATGTGTTTGAGAGAGTATTGGAGTGAGAGAGAGTTTAGACATGAGAGAGAGAGTTTTGACCCGTCTAAAGATTCAAAAAAGTTATTAAATGACCGTAGGGGGGTTTGTATTTATAGGTAAGGGCTGAAATCAACCAAAAAAGGTAAGACTTTGGGTACAATTACGCCCATAATTGGGCGTAATTATGCCCAAAATTGGGCGCAATTTCGCACAGTATTTACCTGAATTTGGCCGATTCGTTTTGCCTTAAATAGCGAGATCGTAATGAAATAAAATCGTGATAAAATCAAATAAAATATGTGCGTGATTTTATACAACTGCAGCTGATTATATTGTGATTCTTGGGATATTTGCTTCCTCGGGACGCTTGTCTCGAGGCAAAATATCTTGGGATGGCCCGCTTTGCTCGGTTTTGCGTTTCTGCTTAAGAAATTCGTAAAAATTAAATCATAAATTGAAAAATTATGAAAAAAAATATGTAAAAATTCCATGTGAAATTTAATATTTTGTGTTAAAATTCCATGAATTTTGGAGCTGTTTTGTTAAATTTATTTAATTATTGCAAAATTAATTTAAATTGCCGGAACTCCGAAAAAACTCGGAAATACTTAGAAATATCAGAAAAAAACTGAAAAATTCTAGAAAAATGTGTTAAAAATAAGTTAAAATTATTTGAAAATTAAAACTTACTTTTTGACAGTGCTAAATGCCTAGAAGAGTGCTCGGTTGAAGGAACTTGCCTTTTTTTATCCCTGTTAGGGTCTAAACTCTCTGGATTTGACTTGTGTGTGCGAGGGGTTGTCTATCATTGGCTTCTTGGCTAGGTAAATGTAGATATCTTACACCCTCCTTACATTCTCAACATTCTCCTTTAGCAGGGGCAGGTGTGTTTGGCCTTTGAAAACTTCTAGAATGTCAACCAACCATGTGGTTTTTCAATGCTTTTTTTCATATTTCTGTGCAAGTATGTTTATCATGCTGTCTTCACAAACAAATGCACCGTCCTTAAATCCCAGAAGCATAAAGCCTAAATGGACATTCAGAGCTACACCTCACACCAAGTCTTTGTTGTCGCTTTTATCACTCACCACAATAGACATTTCTTCCCTAAAAAATACCATAACTTGCCAATGCAGATTTCAGATCCTCCCCTTGTTGCAAACCTCTGCCCTATTTTCCACAATGAAATTAGAGAAATTGTTCCTTTCCCTACTAAAAGACTCTTTTTGTCCCCTTCTACTTGTAAGGTTCATCTTTAATCTAGTTGCTGTATATTTCCCTTGTCAGATTTCATAATGAAAATATGATGTTCTAATTTCCCTGCGCCCACAAAGACTTGATGCCATCCTATGAACTCTTGTGTTCTAAGCCTACCTTCGCCCATCTTGTGTGAAGTGGTGTGCTAGATCGAGCTTTTGTTGAACCCTACACCTTCATGCGCTAGCATTTGAATTATCACGACTGAATCAGCATCATCAACACATCATCATCTACTTATTTCAAATCCCGTCTATATCACCTTCTTCTACTTCACGTCTTCGGACATCAACCGTCATCAAAGTCTGCTTATCACTTACATTCCCCCAACAAACCTTCGATTTCGGCAGGATCGGTCCTCGATCTCAGTTCATCTCATCCTCATCCTCCAAAATGCGACATCGATATCCCCTTCATGCTCTCCATCATAATTTAACATACTGCCACATAAGCGTGATTCGAACGCTCTTCAACTCATTCATGAATGGCTCTTTGTAGTCTGAGCTTCCTATTCATACTTTTAGGACGCAGTTTTGGTTACATTATGGATCGTTTCTCTTTATGTTTTTAGTTGCTTCCTTTTGTATGTTTTGAGTGTATCTCTTTGGACTTGATAGTTTATGCAGTTGTTAAATAGGTTACTTTCTCTCACTGAATCCTATTATTAGCTGTTAAATGTTCACCACATTGATTCTAGTGATTTCAGCTGCCTAACAAAGATTCTTTACCTCTGTAATTGTTGTCTAATGAGTCGTGGGTTAATATTTAACTCTAGGACATAACTCTAGACCAAGCCTAAGTATCTCTGGGTAACTTCTAGGTCTAACTTCATTGGATGTCAAAGCAATTACCATTATCTTCTACTTGTGACATAAGGTCAGGACTAAGAAAGTCCAACTACTTTACATTGATATGAACCACAAGGCTTTTAACGCTGCCCAATATGCCTTTTTTTTCCAAATATTTTTACGAATAAAAGGTCAATAGTCCTTGACTTAAGCACAATTTCCCCCATCTGCCTAACCTCATTGTCATCATATACCTTCTTCAACCCATTTTCATACGAACAACCAGGCAGAAGATAGTAAATAAGCTGAATTGCTTMATAGTTCCTACACTTTTCAACTAATTCMTTTAAATACCATAAACATAGCTCATCAGGGTCTACTACAAATGTCCTAATTTTACCCCCRACATATGAATAAGAATCCCTAATTCTCTTAAACACACCACCATGGAAGAATTTCAGAGTTACATTACCGTACCCATCACAACACAAATTCAAATACAAGCAAACAATAACATAGAATTAGGGTTCGTTGATGAATTAAACCAAGAATTTCACAATATTGAAACTAAAACCAGAGATTTCAACTAAAAACGAAAACAATTTTAACAACATTCAACGAAATCGCAACAAAACAATAAAAAAAAACACACAAACAACATTCAATTACAAAGATTGCAAAATTGAAACAACAATGAACAAGAATCAGCGAATTAAACTCACCAATGATCAGTGAAATAGAGCAATGTGAAGAAAAAGACGAACGAAAAAACTTGCTTCACCTTCAATGGAAGCTCATAAGACATTCAGAGGGGAGTTTCATGCGAACATTATTTTTTTGCCATTTTGAAAACGATTTTTGATTAAAATATAGCATTTAGGAGGGAAATGGGACGGGGTTTAAAAGCTTAATGGTAACCTGATTAACCAGTATAAGGTAATTTAGTGCAATTAGTGGAGATTACTGTGCAAGCTTAGTATATTTCCTAAATACATTCAGGTGGGATTATTGATTTAAGGCCACCACAAGGTGGATATATTTGTTTCAATTTTTCCTTTCTTTAATAGGTAACAAAGACACTACAAAAAATTGCTTTTAGAGACGGACGAATTCCGTTTCTAAATTTACTAAATCCATCGCTAATTTTTTTTGGACGGATTCAAGCCATCTCTAAAACTCTCATCGCTAATTCAAATTAGAGACGGATTAGAAAACCGTCGCCGGTATTGTAGAAAATATTTAGGGACGGAATTTAGGAATCCGTCTCTAAATTAGGGACGGATTCCTTAATCGATCCCTCATATTAGAGACGGATTAAATAAATTCGTAGTTGATTGTTATAAATATTAGGGACGGATAGTTGCAATCCGTAGCTTAATGTTATAAATATTAGAATTTTTTGTGGGAAAATACCAAGATAAATGGCCTTTTGCGAAATAATACCGCCATAAACACTTATTGTGGGGAAATACCAAACAATCTTTATGTTTTGTCTTGAGGTACCATTTTATGTTTTTCCGGCCAAAAAGTCCATTTTCTGGCGTTGACTCGTCGGATTGTTGTGAGTTGTTGTGCGTGTCTCTCACTCGCCTTTATTACCTCACTACCACTCGTTGAATTCACTAACTCACATTTACTCACTCAAACTAACTCATTTCACTCCACTCTTTCTTCTCCCTTCTCTACTAACCATTAATCTTCTCCTCTTTCTCTTCCATCTCAAGCTTGTTTCTCGCTGTAATTTTGCTCGTTTATGTCACAAAGAGCCACGGTGAAAGGTAATTCTAACTCCTTTATTTTTTAATTTTTTTTGCCCTAATTTATTCCCTAAATGCTACTGTTTTCCTTTAATAATTGATGTAATTGTTGTCGTTTTTGGTTAAATTATTGATTAAACTAACAACATTGCATGTTTTACTGCTTAAAATCTTATGCCCTAATTCAGGAAATTTAAAAATTGAAAAAAAACCAATTAAAAACCCTAATTTACAGAATTCAATATTGAAAAATTGAAACACAAAAACACTCACCTTTGAGGGAATAACAGGGGCAGAGATAAGAGAGCAGCGAGAGAAGTGAGATTTGAGGAGTGAAAATTGGTGAAGTTAAATGGATTTTAATGAGGGAGTGTTGTTTTTTTGACCGTTGGAGAGAAGAAATAGGAAGCCAGAAGAAAGAAATAGGATGCGCGTGGGGAAGAAATTTGGAAGCAGGAGGTGACATACACGCACATGGTCGATGCCTGAAAATGAACTTGTTGGCCGGAAAATGGTAATTTGGTACCTCAAGACAAAACATAAACTTTGTTTGGTATTTCCCCACAGTAAGTGTTTATGGCGATATTATTTCACAAAATGCCACTTTTCCTTGGTATTTCCCCACAAAAAATTCTAAATATTAGGGACAGATGGTTTCTATCCGTCGCTGATTGCTTTTTAAAAAATTAAAAAAAAGGAAACCAACAACTAAAAGAAGTTGTTGATTTCACTAGAAAAAACCCATTAAACCTCAAACAGTGACGAAATTGAAGAACAAAATACACAAAAAAACGATTGATTAAATAAACTGCCATAAAAATTCATCAAATAATTACATCAAGCTTAGAAAAAAAATTAAAAGATCTATTATAAATCAAATCTACATTAACTTTAAAACAAAATAAACAAATAAAGTACGAAACAGATTGCTACTCCCAACTCAGATTAAACAAATACAAATTGAACAACAATTACAAGTCCAACCCAGATCTCTTCAACGCAGCACTCCCAACTTCAACGTAGCAACGTAGAGAAACAAACCCAGATCTGCACTTTTTTTTTAATGAAAAAAATATATTATTCGAAGTAAATTATAAAAAATTAATGCTGGAAAATATTAGACTTGAACGAAAAAATAAAATACAGATTATATTCGAATTATGAATTCATAACAAAAACGAAAAAATGAATTATAAAAAGAGGTGACTCACCAAAATGAATTATGCAGAGTACTTAACTTCGATGAATTGGTGAGATTTCCAATTGAGAACATGTATTCAAAAAGATCTGGAAACTATGAGAACAAATCTATGAACAAATGTAAAAAAAATGAAAATTAGACAATGAAAATCTGAACAAATTTGGAATAATATTGAACGAAAAATTGAAATTTGAGAAGGAAAATCCAAAATTTGGGAATTTGAGAGCGAAAATCTGAAAATTTAAACCAAAATTTTGAACAAAAATGAGATGATTATTTGAAAATTAGAGTGCTTTAGGTAGAGATGATACGAGAGAGAAAAGAAAAAATGGATGGGTGAAGGTTTCCCGAAGGTACTCAAGAGGGGGGGTGAATTGAGTGCCTATTAAATTTTTCGATTGTATACTAATTTGGTAGAGTAGACCAGTTGGAGTGGTCTCGCAGCGGAACAAGTGTTAAACAGTACGTAGAACGATATCGAGCAATAATAATAAAGACACACAAATTTAACGAGGTTCACCCAACTCT
>SNQN01003299.1:40343-51671 GCA_008642245.1 Bassia scoparia | reverse complement strand
TCTTCAACCATGAAACTTGGAAGAGAGGTTGCAGGGTCTTTGATTGGGTTAATGAAAACCTTACTGATTGACAAAGAGATGTTATCAACATGTTGGTTGTTGAGAAACACATGTTGGCAACGGACAATCACCTACTGAATACGAGGGTTCTCTCTGTTGAGAGGGATCTGAGGAGGTTGGAAGAAGATGAAATGAAGTCAAGGAGAGGTATCAGACCTGATTTGAGCTCAACCATTATAGTMCARGAGGGAAAGGCTGGGGTGAAGTTTCTTGGGTTCTGTTGCTGTTTTTGCCATTATTAGATAGTGTGTTGGGTGTTAAGGCTTTCAGTTAGATTAGTTAATAGGTTAGCATGTAATTGGTTAGTGAAGGAAAGTTTGTACTTTAGTAATGTAATTTACAACAACAGATCAAATGCAAGTGTGTTATTTTGTACTTAAACCTATTTGAAATGAAATGAAAGTGGTTGTTATSTAAGCTATATTGTTTGTTTGTTTCCATTTCTTGTCACATTATAAGTTTGTATTAAAACAACAAATTAAACAAGCAGCTATTTGTTGATACCTACATTTTCCCTACCCCAAGATGATCGATGATAAGAAACCCCTTACAACACAGAAGTTGAATTGAGAGAGCTAGGGCCCTAACAGACCTTGAAAAGGCAATTTTTCACTACACCAATCACATTCAAGGACCCTTAAAAATGAGTTTTGATTTCCAAATAATTTTAACTTATTTTTAGACATTTTTCTAGAATGTTTCGGAATTTTTCTGAATTTTTCTAAGTACTTTTGGCAATTTTTGGAATTTTCAACAATTTAATTAATTTTGCAATAATTAATTAAATTATGAAAGAAATTCCAAAATTCACGAAATTTTAACACAATGCAAAATATTTTACAAGGATATTTTTGAATATTTTTCCATAAATTTTGTAGTTCTGGAAATATAGTTATGAATTCCCAAGRAAATTCKCGTACTTGAGCRAAACAACTCATTCACGAGCGTGGGGCCCCATGGCTTGCTCACAAAGACTGTTTAGGTTCATCCCCTAGCTTCTTGGGCATAATTGGCATCAGCAAAGGGTTAAACCACAAGGAGGCTAGTTCGTTTATTTCGAATTTTAAGCTCATTTGATTTGGGTAAGAACAAAAATTTTGGAATTTGGATTTAACTAAAACTATTTGACACTTTCGKACTTAAAACTTGTGAAAATTCGATTTACTAAGAACCTAGGATCACTAGTCCCCTAACCATTACGTAACCAATGACAATCATCAAAATACCCTCAATCCAATTACAAGAGTTTGTGACCCTAGCTTAGGAAGTTGATTGAAAAAGTTTCCCAAGTCATCCAATCATCCGAGTTCAAGTTCAATTAAGTTAGGATTCCTCCCTTACTTACCAATACTATGTCAAAATTTATTAAGCAAGCTACTCAAACCAACCATCCAATCCCTTGAACTAGTTGACTTGCTTTATTAATCTCTTACAAGTTGATCCTTGGTTGGCCAATTCCAAGTCTCCACAAGCTTGAGAAGCCACAAAATTAGGGAWATAGCATTGATTACTTCATAATAAGGTTTCCTAGTTACCTAGGCAAGGGGTTTATTCACAAATCATGGTTGGAAACAAAGAAGCAACAAATTCAAAGCAAGAAATCAAAGGATAAGCCATTGAATCACAAAAGTCAAACTTCAAGAACASGGTTTTTTAAAATTGCAACAAAACAAATCAACAATGGAAATAATCTAACAACAACAGAAGAAAATATCAAACAATAATACGAAGACCCACAAAAAGTTCAAACACGAAAATTGCAGAAAATCAAACCAAAACTTGTGTAAAACTAAAATTAAATTATGGTATGAATCAACTCAATGAAGCGGCGAATCAAATTGATATAAGACACGTCAAAATCGGACAAGAAACGAGAAATCTATGAAGAAATCAAGAGAGCTTGAATCGGAAAATTCTCTTATCATTCTATTGAGAATATGATGAACTTGGAATGAAGGAATCTATAAAATTGTATTACTTTTGTTTCTAATTAATCAACTTGTTTCTCTCTTTCGTCTCACAAATCTTTTATATCTATTCACTAAAGTTTTGCTAATATTCAGATCTTACTCCCATCAGTGGAATTCACTAGTGTTCAACTAATGTAATGTTTGCATCAAATCAAGCCAGGAAAAATAACTTCCGGTCAACGGGGGCTTTGGGGGCACGGCGTGGAACCCCAACCTTTTGACTTTTTTTAATTTTTTTCGTGTAATTGGGTTTATGGGGACTAGGTGCAACGCCCAAATGGTTGGTGTTGAACACCGAACTCTCAGCAAACTGGAAAAAAGGAGATTAGGTTGGGGGTGGGATATGTGTGGATCAACACATAAGTGTGTGGGGCGGCGCGCCTATCATTTTTGATTTCGGTTTCATGTACAACTCTTAATATTAAAACTCTGCAGACACTATAATCGTTGCTCCAGAATTTGATTTTAGCTTATAATTATCGTTTGCAGCTCTCGAAGTCTTTTCCACTGGAAAAGTTTTCTACTAACTAAACATAGCAGAAAGATTGTGTAGACTGTACCTTTATCGGAGCCTATGTTATACGTGATTTCGCTTGTGGGCTTTGAGCCATGGATTGCACGTGAGTGCGTTGGGTAGGTTTTGTCTTGAGTGGGGAAATCACAATCAATTGTGCTATACAGTTGATATCGCACGGACAATACGAACATTGGTGCCAGTTCATGCCCATGTTTGAATCAAGTAAACGTTTGGGTTCGGGGAACATGGTTATTGTTAAGACACGCCAATGATCTGTGTCTCCGCAGGCAATTGATTAGTAATGTGATAAAACAGTACGAGTTTATGATCGTCTCCGATTCGACTAACGACGCAGCTGAAATCGTAGATAATTTTCAAAATATGTGGACAAATTTCCACTCGACAATCATGAGGCATAGGTCATCAAAGAGGCGCCAAAGAAATTTCTTTAATGCATTTTCATTTTCTGAATTTTCCCTTTACTGTAAGATTTTTTAAACAGCTTGCACTGGTGATGGTTTTCATGATTTTTCACTTTCTTGCATTCTTCTTATTTTTCAGAAGTTCAGTATTTTTAGATTATTTTTCTGATTTTTCTACGATCTTTCTATAATTTTGCAATATTACATATGTCAAATATGGGAATATGGCAGAATAACGGAAAATTACAAAAATAAAACGGAAGATGTTCGGAATTCCTAGAACTCTCAGATCGTTTTCATTGGAGGGGGGATGTTCTAGAATTCATGTAATTTGCAGAATAAGAAAACTTCCGAAATAAGAAAAATAACTGCCGTGTATTAGCTCAAAGGACGCGTACTATTACGCTCTCCCATCGCCCAGCGTATATTAGTCCTATACTCGTCACCCAGCATCGAGCGTATATACAGTCTAGTGAGCGTATATACCGCACATGAGGTTAAAGCTCCCCTTTGTGCTTTCAGCGCCTATAGATAGGCCTTGCCGTCTCAGTGTTTGGACAACTTTCACGCGCACACGCTACGATTCCTTCGAACCTCATTCGACCAGATACTAGGTCTACGAGATACGCCACACACACTTTGAGCTTAAAATGAGTCATCCACATCGTCTCTTGTCGCCAAACATACAATTCAAATAAGAGTTCTCGCATCTTTTTCGAATCGATTCGACCGAACCGAACATCAAGGTATATACTCTGAGATTATCTCACTAAGACATATTTTCACCTCTTTTTAAATTACTTATTGTATCTCTTTTAATCCTGACTAATTTTTATTACGAGTTTATAAATTGAATTTACAACAATGTAGAGAAACCTGACTTTCTTCTGAATCATCTTCATGTAAAATATGTTTAGGATTGTTATTCACGATTTAAATTCGTTTTGTTACACCGCATTTATTCATTATCATATCTTGTCCAACTTGTATATATTAATGCATATGTTATTGTAATAAGACCTGCTTATTTGTCTTGATCTAGCAATTCGATCAAAAGGCGTTTCTTCATTTTAGTTTTACATTGCGATTTGTTTATATTACAAGAACAGGTGAGAAGATAAGCACATGTATAGTTTAGCTTTTACTGAAGCTATTGTCTTCATGTTTCATTTGTATATTTTTTGGTCACGCTGTATAACATCTTAAACATACGGAAATTCGATTGTTATCACATTAAAGTCAGATTAATCATGGCGACCGGTTTTCTAGGCTTGTTAACATGACATATTAAGAGGTACTTAGGATAGGTAGCTCACTATTTTGTTTCTACTATAGTAAACTACTATTTTAGTAATATTAGGTTAGTCGCGTTTTCAAGGTCAATCGTAGGCTACTTGTATTCAATAATTAATGATTTATGGAATACATGAGACCGAGTAGAGGCCGTACAATGCGGGCCGATTGGGTCAAAGATCTATCGTACCATGTGACCCACAATCTGGTTACTGGACCTATCTGTGGGGCATTGTTTGGCACCAATGTTTCGGGCGTCCGTGATTAACTGTATAGGCACGTTGGCGTATCCTCAATTCGAGCACACAGCATTCTCATCGGATTCCATGGCTCAATTCCATGACACTGAAGCTGAGGTACAACCCTTGAAGGGGGGAGCTTAAGGTACAGAAAGAATTTAAACCATCCGCCGCATGTGCGGCTCTACTCGTCTTATTGTAATTCTTCGTGAATATTGAAAATCAATTGAATACACAACAACTTAGCAATTTTATCCTTAGGAAGCGCTCTAGCCTTAGAAATCTATTAAAAGTGTGAGTTTCTATCATGCATATATCACTACCTAGCCTAATTGTTGTGATCACTTCAAATTAATCAAATTAATAAGGTGCTTAAAATCCGTTTGTCCATGATTAATCTGAATTTAATGTGATTCAACAATTTCCAATCTTGTTTAAGCAATAAAAAAGTGTCTCATGTATAAACAATGTCAAAATACATGTGAGATAATGGTTAGTATGCAATAATAGAAAACTTGACTATACAAATCAATCATACCTTGCTTCGCTATCAATCACAAGAGAAAACAAAGATTAGTGTATCAAAACTTTGCTTCGACTTGAATTGCTTCTCATAACAAAAGAGATTGTTAGCATTGACAATTATGATTAAAACAATTGCGATAAAGTGAAAACTATTGAAGACCAATGAATGTACATGATTGAAATTCAAAAGATAAATTATAATATTAATCAAAATTAAGAATTAAAAGTAGAGAGAGAGAGTTGTGTGAGTGATTTGTGTGAGAGATTTTTGGGCTTTGAATTGCACTTCATATATTGATTTTTGCTGATCGAAGCTGGTTTTTTTTGTTGATGTTCGATTAAGCACCGAGAGCATGTATTTATAAGTGTATGGGAAAAGATAGGTGAAAAGAGGATATAGGGATACAGATACGGATACAACCGTATATACATGCCAACCTTATATACGATCATATGGACCGTATAAATGGTTGGGCTGACGTGGATAGCCACATCAGCGATTTGTGCTTAATTACTCTTTTATCTATCTTTTTCGTTTGGGAATTAATATCTGTGGTTTTGCGTCTAATCTACTATTAAATTAACCTTTATCCACTTGTGGATATACATGATTAATCTTCTAGAATATTCCGAATACTTCCCGAACTATCAGGATCTATCTAAGAATTTTTGAATTCGTTTATTTTTGAAAATCATTTTATAAAACTTGTAAAAATCATAGAAAATCAAAGAAAAATCAAAAATATAATCTTAAAAAACTGGTAAACTCATAAAAATGAGAGGAACAAGATTTCTTTTCGTTTGGGAATTAATAAAGTTTCTTTTCTTTTAATTTCTTTTCTTAGTCTTTTATGTGCTTCAACTTCGATGATAAAATGCTAACCAACAAATGACCTCACAAAACAAAAATAACAATTTTTTTTGAAAAATGATAAAATATTGAATAAATTGGACATGCTCGAGAGGCCTTCCATCATAGCTCCACAAAAACATCCTTCTCCCTCCCTGCACTTATTGACAAATACAAATCAAGCAAAATCCCTTGCAACCACTTTGAGCCTTCTCATGCAAACAAACACAAAAGGCTAATTTCTTTTCACACCTACATCATCCAACCCTCTAAGGTGCCAAATAGGGGTGAAAGTTCGGTTTGCGGTTCGGTTTTTTACCAACTCCAAATCCAAACCGTATTATTTCGGTTTTTAGATTTTCACTCCAAATCCAAACCATATATTATTTTGGTACAAACCAAACCGAACCGAAATTTTCGGTTTTTTTGATTTGGACTCCAAACCAAACCGAATTTTATACTTAGTTTTTTTTCCCACAAAATTTCAGTTATTTTAACCAGAAAATTATAGTTTTTTTGGCCATGAAAAATTCAGTTATTTAACCCGAAATCTATCGAAATAAAATTAATATAAATATTTAATAGAAAGCAAACAAGTATATTAATAAGTAGTACAGTAAGTCAAAGCACAAGGCAACAACAATCTAAATTAACATTAACCAATTTAACATCCTGAATTAAAAGCCAACCATTTAACAATCTAAATTATTTAAACAACTAATTCAACAACAATATTACAACCAACTAACTTGAATTAAAAAACATTAAAGCAAGGCCTAAATTAGTACAAGCAACATAGCAAGTACATCTCGTCTATGGGAGATCAACAACAAACGTTCGTCGACATCATCCCAAAGAGTCATATGCCCAAGTCTAGGAAAAAATTGAATTACAAAATGTTAAATGAATATTAATCAAGTATAAAAAAAAAAAATATATACTTGTACTAAATTACTATAATATTACTTCTTCTAGTTGTTCAACTTCCTCTAAATTCTTCAACATCTTGGTAATGGAGAAGCACGCAACCAATTTTGGGGCACAAACAAGTCTTCTACACCCGCGGAGTTAAGGACTCCGAAATGCATCAAAAATCTTAATATCAAAATAAACAAAAATATCAATTAATACATGAAATAATCAGAACCGAACTGGCGAACTGTATTATTAAATAACCGAACATAACATCATCAGAATCATTGAAACAATAAATCAAAATAAATACATCAAAAAATAGAATATCAAAATGCATAAACAGAAACAATATCAAATCAAAATATACATCATCAGAATTCATAATATTCGAAAAAAAACAGAAAAACTCAGAAATAATCAAATAATACACAAATAATCAGATAATAGTTGAATTAGATAATTCGACAGAAAAAATAGTATATTCGACAACTCACAAACCCTAATTCGACAAAAATCATATTCGAACAATGGAATAATTTCAGCAAAATAATTAACAACAAGATAATTAAAAAAATAATTAGCAAATTAATCAACATTTCGAACGTACTTAGCAAAATAATTAGCAAGATTTCGAACATAATTAGCAAAATAAATAGCAAAATAACTTACCTTAAGTCGTGAATACAGATCTGCAGATGTGAAAGAAGAGACTATGAGGGAGTGAGGAGTGAGAGTGAATGAGAGTGTTGAGAGTTGAGTACTTGAGTGAACGTAGCAGAAGAAATGAAGAGAAGAAGAAATGCAATGAAGCAGAGTAGTAGACCATAGACGAGTGAGGCGGAAGAATTCGACAGAAACAAGAGTGTTGAGTGAAATGTGAGATGTCTGAAATCTAGGGTTTTGTGCATTATTAATATATGGGCCTTAAAATAAACATGCTGAGCCAATTAGAAGTGAACTGCTCACTGCCCAATAGCCTAAATTTCGGTTTCGTTTGAGTTCGGTTCAAATTCAACCGCTCCAAACGAAACCGAATTTCACAAAAACTCAGTCCAAACCGCACCGAATAGGAAAAAAACGACCTATTAGTTGTTCGGTGCGGTTCGGTTCGGTTTGCGTTTTAAACCGTTTTAGTTTCACCCCTAGTGCCAAAGCGCTAAAGAAGCAACGCTGAAATAAAAAGCAATTGTAGTTTAGATAATACAAAAAATGAGAAAAGAAAAAGTGTGTTTAAAGTTTGATTAATAAAGTTGGAATGAAGTGATAAGTCTAAACCCAGCTTCATTCATACAAAGTCCACAAAGCAAATGCAAAGGTGAACATACATTGCAGCGAGTTCATCAAAAGCTTGACACCCAAACTAAGCCTACACTACATCAAAAAAGCCTCTCCGATGACATTGTCCAAGCCTAGCTAGGCCGATAGGATTTAATTTCACACAACACGACCTACGACACTAGAGATACGATAGATTAATTTCACCAAGATACGTAGGTAGCTCATCTCGAGGTTCGACCAAATTAATAAAAATAAAAATAGAAGAGGTCAAATACACATCGTGTTGAATTGATGTTTTCTCGGAAGTTTGAAGCACAAACTTCTTTTTAATTTAGAACTTCACATAGGCTCAAGTTTGAACAAGCACCTATTAGCCAACCACATCAATCCCCTCGTCATTATCACCTAAGTCACAAATTGAGTCCTTTTTGTTTCGTAGATCCCAAGCCGTTCTTTCAACAACCCTTAAGACTCTCTTACTCATCCTAATGCAATTGTGGGGTCAAGCTCTTACTCGTCTAGTAAAAAATTGCACACCAGTAAGCTCTAGTAAGCCGTCTGRGCTTTGCTTCAAAAGTGTCATGTCTAATTGCAACATGAAGTTTACATCTCAAAGCTCAGGGGCGTGCATCGTTAAATAGGTCCTTATTCCTTTTTCTTTTCCAAAAGGAGCAACAAAACTCAAGTTGTCGATTTGAGTGGTCACAACCAAATTCGCAAGCAGTAGACATGGCATATCAATGGTACGATAACTTCAATAAGGTTTGGGTATTGCAACATCATTAGGGTCTCCATGCATGCAACCAACTCTACAAGACATTGGCACAATTYGTTAAAGGGCCTCACATTGTCACATGAGTTCTCATTCAAGCAACTCACTCTCTTTACRAGGGAGCAAAAAACTTAAGCTCTTGACTAAAACATACATCATCGTTATATGTTGAGCCTTAAGCATGCATCCTTGCACAAATGCATCACTAAAACTTAAGTTTTGCATTGATCGCCACACTATCGATCGAGTCATTAGGGGATTACGGCAAAAGAAGCAAGCTTCTTATACTTGAAGCACATTCAACTTTAGCAAATCATAAACCTTGTGCACTTTATACACCAGGACCATATTCATCTCCATGCTTGATCAATGTTGTGCTATTCAACAAGAAACAAACTCTGAAAGTAAAGGTTATACTCAAGAGGGGGGGGGGGTGAATTGAGTGTAGAAGAAGTGTTGTAAATTTTTCGGTTAATTGAGACCAGTTAAGAACCSGTTCTTAAGTAGCAAAAAGTAAATGCGAGAAATAAACAGCACAAGAATTTAACAAGGTTCGACTTCTAATAAGTCTACGTCCTCCACTTACTCACTCTTTTATTAAACAACTCTAAATAACATAAGAATACACTTAATCTGAATATGCACCTATGCACAACAGATCCCCAACTTCCACCTATGAAAGTTCAACTCAATCACCAACTATGGTGATTCAAACGAACTTGATCCTTGATCAAATTCCCCAACAAATTGAACTCACAATCCGCTTAGAATGACRACACTTTGTCTCACAGTTTACAAGTAGCCTTAATGCTTAGAATGAGAGTAATTTAAACCTTAATGCTAGTTAAACTCAGAGAGTGAGAGAGAACTTTTGCAATTTGATTTTTCAACAAGGCTTGTGCAAAAGTGTTAGGGTTCGTATGTTTGTTCGTTCTCTTAAGTAAGCGTTTGGTGCGCATATTACATAAGATCATGAGGACATATTTCCCTTGGAAATAAAATTAATATTTGACGGAAAATATATCCACGGATTTTATTTGGTAGCAAATAAAATYAGTTATGAACTCATACAATATACTTACCATACTTAAAAGAACTTACTTGCATAACAACCCTACCATTCGTTTATTTTCAAAATCATTTTTTACGCGGAAATAAACTTTCCAAAAATACGGATGTTAAGAAGTAAACTAGAGAGGACTGGTCTGGAATTGTTCCCAAACTATTTCAATAAACTCAGTTTACTTGAAGTTGTGTATAATAAGCAACCAAGATTACTTATTATATTAAACTTGCTCAATTCTCTAATATTAAACTTTATAKTGCATTAAACAATCCAAATACTACTTACATTACATCGAAGACCTAAAACTATGTCTTTTGAATCCTTGGTCTTCATGCAATCTTCGAGACTTGACTTCATGAACTTCGAATTTACATTCATTGAACTTATAACTTATACCTGCACATGCAAACAGAAACTTGCATACAAATTTTARTTCAATGTGGTTTKTCATCATTCAAAACTTAAGGTAGGAACTTAACAAATTCCGCCTTTTTGATGATGACAAACCAAGAAGTTCCCCCTGCAAATGACATCATTAAGTTTGGGAACTTTTCTAACAGTTTGATTTCTTTTAAGAACCAAGGGACTGGTCTCGTATTGTTCTTGGAAGTACACCAGTTCACAACTAATTGTCAACAGTTTAAGAAAGAGTTACCAAGCACCAAGAGTCGATACTTATTAGACTTAGAGCTCTTAGACTTAAACATGCATTCGCAATAAGAACATCAGTTAGTTCAGACTTGTTTTCAAGCCATTAGGATGAGTAGAAGTAAAGTGCTTGGAATACACTTACTTCCAGACCAAAGTGGTCTGTCACCTCTAGCAGGGTGTTCAACCTTGCTCTAGTTGCTGCAACACACAAAGATTACAACTTAAGTGATATGTTTCCCCTGAGATAGGTGGAAAAGATCAAAAGATCAAAACTTCACTTGCTTTCCCCCTTTTGGCATCATCAAAAGAATCATGGAACAAAATAACAATGAAGAAAAACAGAACACAACTAGTAGTGTAAACTACTAATTATATTAGGTTTTAAGCTAAATAAGGAAGCTCAAACAACATTTTAGGGATGTTGATGCTACCAATTGTTCCTACATCAATACCAWAAGTAATAGTCCTACTTAAATAGTTATTACAGACCAGTAGTAAACCAAATTACATARAGGAATGTTTTGTAATTTGGGAGAGGGGAAACTAGTGATAGAGTCAAATAAAATAAGAGGGGGTAGCARAAAAATAGAGTAAGAAGAGAGGCAAATCAATTAGTTCCAGAGTCATTTCTAGTCTCATCATCTTCATCCTCCTCCTCAAGGTCCTCTGAAGCAACTTCTTCTTCTTCTTCTTCTTCTTCTTCTTCTTCTTCTTCTTCTTCTTCTTCTTCTTCTTCTTCTTCTTCTTCTTCTTCTTCTTCTTCTTCTTCT